>OY813003.1:15853459-15858459 GCA_963681545.1 Germaria angustata | reverse complement strand
TTTTCTAAAAATAGATAAATCGTTTTCTAAAAATAGATAGTGACTATTAAAAAACATACAATTAATTGAAAAAGAAAATCATTTTAATAAAGAAAATCTTTAAAAGGCCTAGTTATTAAAATTTCTTATAAAAGTTACACCTTTTCTTCTAAAAACATTGTAATTAATTTCATTCTTAATGTCATTTGGCATCATGTTGTAAATTCTTAATCCTTTATAAAATAGTGATCTTTGCATAGCGGTGGTAGAATAACATTGTAGTCTGAAATCATTCGAATTCCGTAAAGCATATTGTTGAGCGTCTCCAACATATCTTAATTGTTCTATTAGGTACTCAGGTGCATCTCCTATTTTCATTTTTTGTATAAAGTTGATTGTATTGTACTGTAGTCTTTGTTGTATGTTTAACCACTTTAGAGCATCTAGCATAAACATTATTGACGTAAATCTGTTGCATTTAAGTATAGAGCGCATTGCTTTATTTTGTAATTTTTGAAGCCTATTTATCTGTTGATCTGAGCAGCATGTGTATAGTATAGTTGATCCGTATTCGAAATGTGGTTTTAAAATCGTATTATATATGTTTATTGCCGTTAATATTGAAATTTTATTTCTAATACGTTTGAAAAAACCGATTTTTTTTACCGATTTTTTTACAAATATATTCTATACTAGCTGACCCGGCAAACGTTGTTTTGCCTAAAAATGTCCAATGATCTGTACTATAGATGTACTTATATGTATGTATTTAGGACTAAAACATACATTGATCATACCCCTTCACCAATGAATCTGAAATGAAAAATGCAGATATAATTTGATATCTCTGCGTCAGTACTATACATATATCTCAGGTTTCATGCTCTTAACAATTCATTTGCCACGAACCTAAAATAATAATAAAATCCGGTTTTAAACTGATACTTCCCGTCGCCAGTAATTTATGTGTACTTACTCGTATGAAATTATTTTTTCATTTATTGAATTGTATTTCCCCTCATTGAAGCACTCTGTGATAAACGATATTTTTCGTTTTTTTTTTGTCAAGTGCGAAAACGATCAATGCAGAAGGTTTTCCGACACCTGAACATGCGACATACCGTTGTCCGTGTGAAAAACAGTCATTTTCCAGATTTAGGCCACAAACACACAATGATTGGCTTTGTGATTTATTAATTGTCATGGCGAATGCGAGACGAATTGGAAATTGTATTCGCTTAAACTCGAATGGCATATCGGTTGGGATCATTGGAATTCTCGGAATGAGAACTTCCTCACCTTTGAATTTTCCTTTTAGTAGTCTCGCGTGAATCACATTGCTCATGAATTTTGTGACCGCTAAACGCGTTCCGTTGCATAATTTTGGTTAGTTGAGATTGCGAAGCATGATAACGACTGAACCAACCTTCAATTGTAAATTGTGCGGCGGCAAGCCAGGCACATCCAATGAATTCATGAACTCAGTTGGGTAGTTGGTTGCTTGGTCTTCGTTTGTTACACAGTCGATAGATTTGAACGAATGCAGTAACCCAACGATTTGATTTTGAATTATGAAGTTTAAGTGATCCACATCCTTGTTCTTTGCCGCTAAAATTGCTCTTTTACTCAACCAATCGTAATTTTGGTGGTTAGCAATGATGTTCGGAAACACTTTGTTGATAAGCTCCTCTTTCGTTGAGACGAAATTGCAAAAATTTGACGGGAATGAAATCAATCCATTCGATGAGTCGACAGGAACACGACCATTACCGATAGTTAGCAGTTGATTGGAGAACACTTCGGCAGATGGATCGCTTAGCAATGCAACTCGCATGTTTGTCGTCAGCTGAAGTTTCTTCACATAACGCCACAATGGTGATGATTTGAGGCAATCATTGATCTCATCGGCAGCGGTCGATCGTGGTATTACTGGTAGTGTTTGCCGGAAATCGCCTGAGAGTAAAATCAACGCACCCCCAAAACATATTGCGTCATTACGCAGATCTTTCATAGTGCGATTCAGAGCTTCCAACGCACGATTATGCGACATTGTGCATTCGAACCAGATAAAAACTTTGCTTGCTACCAAAACTTTGGCCATTGCTGAATGTTTCGCTATGTTACATGTGGGTTCTTCAATCGCTTGAAGGTTTAATCGCAATTTTAATGCAGAATGAGCGGTTCGGCAACCTTCCAGCAGCGTAGCTCCTATTCTGGAAGAAGCCACTGCTACAGCAAATTCCGATCTTGCACGAACTGTAGCCAAAATCAATGAAATGAGGAATGTCTTGCCATTGCCACCAGTCGCATCAAGGAAAATCATGCCGCCATTTCCATCATCAATTGCCTTCATCACCGTATCGTATACTTCTTTTTGTTGGGGATTCAACAAAGGTACATTCATTCGAACAAATTGGCTTAACGCATTTGTGTCGTATTCATGCTCATGCTGCAATTCTCGTTCGAATGCGTCGTTTATTCCACGATCAGGCGATGTCATTCCTAACCTGACTAACAAACTGCCGCACATTAGGTAACACATGTCTTCTATCAAAACCAAAGCCTGGCTGTGCATCTCTTCATTCATCTCAAGATGGGGATTCCCTGAATGGACACGAACTCGATGCAAAATGTCTTCTGACATTTCATCCTTGTACTTCTCCCAGATTTCACGTGGATTCGATGGAAAACATGTAGAAATAATGATTGAAAACAATGTGCGTATCTGACTTGGAGATGCGGAAACAGTTGCTTCAGCGATTGTCGTGTCCCAATGCGTATCGTTTTCTAGCAAATTAAGCTCCTGACATACTGCACGAAATATTGGCAACACTACACCATTGACAGTTCGAAGAGATTCAAATGATGTCGGGCCAGGAACATTCTTGAGTTATGTTCGTTTTAATGGGTTCTTGAGTTAAGATGGCGTTGTAAAATCGCTCTATAAAATTTCCGGAATTTTCTCCGTGTTTGGGTGGAGACCTAACCGAATTGGTACTCATCATCGAAATCGGTCCAGGCGTTCTTGAGTTATAAGCGTAGTAACTAACATCACTTTCTTTTATATATATAAATGTTCTTTAAATGTTAAATTTTTTTCTAATATAAATCCGAGATATTTTATTTGATTAACGTTCTCTATATTTTTATTATTAATTTTAAACACTGTTTCATTGTCCACATTTATTTGCATAATTTTCGTTTTGCTTTCATTTAGTTTGACTTTATTAATTTTTAGGTACATATTCACATTATTCATATCATGCGTTAAATTAAATTGACACTGCTCATCAGAGCCTGCTTCGGTGTATATCAATGTGTCATCTGCGTAAAGAACAATCTCACATTTTTTTAGGACATTAGGCATGTCATTTATATAAATAATAAAATCGCTCCTAGGACTGAACCTTGAGGAACACCAAAATCATTTTTTATTGTGTTTGATATTATGTCATTTACTTTGACCGTTTGCATTCTGTCAGTAAGATACGATTTAAACCACATCAACTCAATTCCTCTTATCCCATACATGTAAAGTTTTTTTATCAGGATTTCTCTGTCGATGGTTTCAAACGCTCTCTTGAAGTCCAAGAAAATTGCCATAATCTTATTGCCTTGTCCTCTATTTTTCCACCTGTTAACAACATAGCTAACTGCTGTTTCACATGAGAATTTTTTTCTAAATCCAGATTGATATTTTGATAAAATGTTATTATGCTCCATATAAGTCTCCAGTTGATTTTTCACGACATTTTCCAGGATCTCTTCGCATATTTTAAGATTATTTATTGGCCGAAATTCTTCAAAATTTTTTGTTTTTGATACCTTCTCGATCGGTGTTACTACCGTTATTTTCCAATTATCGGAAAAAATTTCAGCTTCCAACGACTTATTTATTATGTTCATTAGGTTATTTCCTATAATGTTCCAATTATTGAGTATAATTTTCATTGATATCTTAGTGTAGTCTTGTTTATTATTCATTTTATTACATATTTGTTTCAGTTCTATTAAATTTATTGCACGGAACTTAAATATTGAGTTTATCCCAGGAATTTGGTTTTTATATTGCACTCTATCTATATCAGTTCTAATTAATTTAATACTATCAACAAAATAATCATTGAATTTATTAGCTATCTTATATTTATCTTTAATTTCTTCTTGATTAAATATCACGGTGTTTATCACAGATTTGTTTTTCTTGAGTATTAAGTTTTTTATTTCTCTCCACATGGATTTTTGGTCGTTAGCGTTACTTATTTTGCTGTTAATATTTTTATTCCTTTCGTATTCGCATTTATTCTTATAAGTGTTTCGAATTCCATTGTAGTTTTTCCAAGCTGAGACTGTATTATATCTTTTGGCTATTTGGTATTTTAATATTTTTTCACTTTTCATATTCCTTAGTTCTTGTGTAAACCACTTAGTAACATTGCTTTTCTCTGTGATTTCTTTTCTTATTGTGAATTTTTTTATTGTATTTTCAATAAGAGTATCGAATATGCGTACATTATTATTTATATCTATATTATCATTGTATTTTAATGATCCATGGATTTCATTGTTGAATAAACTTTTTCTGTATTTGAAAATTTCAATTTCCCTCTTTGTGTTTTGCTCTTGCTTAGTAACTCCCAGCGATATTTCAATCGTTTCATGGTCAGCTATTTTATTTTCATCCTTGTTTACAGCTATTATATTTTTATTGTTTGTTATGACATAATCTATTAATGTTCTTGTATTCGTTGTGATTCTTGTATATTCGGTTACAATTTGCCGCAATCCGTTGTCGTTCAATACTTGTTGAATTCTATTCTTGTATGTTCCCTCTTTCATCCAATCAATATTAAAGTCTCCCGTTATAACAACATCACTATTTCTTTCACATATTTCTTCAACCATTTCTTCAAAAACGTTACAAAATTCAACCTCACTGCTACTAGGTGATCTGTATACTATCATAAATATAATTGTAGTTTGTCTGTGCCTCGCTAAATATGCGCATAT
Source organism: Germaria angustata (assembly GCA_963681545.1). Taxonomy (NCBI): domain Eukaryota; kingdom Metazoa; phylum Arthropoda; class Insecta; order Diptera; family Tachinidae; genus Germaria; species Germaria angustata. The sequence goes on along the minus strand of OY813003.1, from coordinate 15,853,470 downwards.
CCAGTATTTTA
>OY813003.1:15780959-15838459 GCA_963681545.1 Germaria angustata | reverse complement strand
TTCGCTTTTTGTTGACAGTTTTAACATTGAACATCATATTGTTGCCCTTACTGAAACTAGGCTTATTGATACCATAATTAACTCTGAGATTATGTGTGACAAAATTCAAATTTTTAGAAGAGACCGTGGTAATGGTAAAAAATCTGTTGGTGTATTGATTGCCGTTTCAAATATTCTCCAAGCAGAACCATTCACTTATGAATCCTCATCTAATATTGAATTTATTGCCGTGGTTATAAAATTAAATAACAGAAACATCGTCATTACTTGTTCTTACATTCCTCCGTCATCACCTCTTCTAACCTATGTTGAACACGCTAAGGCTATCAATTTTACAGTTAGCAGTAGAAAACAAAATGATTTATGTGTTTCCGTTGGTGATTTCAATATCCCTTCTGTTAAATGGAACTTTTCAACCGAGAATGGTATCTGGATACCTGTTTTGTTAACTAATAACGGAATATATGAACAATTTCTTAAGACCTTTTTGGATTTGGATTTATACCAGATGAATGGAATATGTAATCATCAGAATAGATTATTAGACTTAATGTTCATAAATGAGTTTATGGACATTGTTGTTGAACGTTCTTCACCTATTGTCATGCCGGAAGATCTATATCATCCTACAATTGAGGTTAACCTCCCTATTTCGCCTGAGTCTTTTGAGAAACCCGCTGATATGAACAATGTATTTAGTTTTAATAAAACGAACTATCGATTGCTCAATCATTTATTAAAACACACAAATTGGAATCAATTATTTTCACCATCAAATATTACGCTTGAGGAAATTATTAATCGTTTTTATACTAAAATATTTTCATTGTTTGAGCTATGCATTCCAACGCAACCTTTACGCAGGCAAAGCGGACCTCCATGGAGTACAAATCGTTTATCTAAAGCAAAAAATAAGAAATTAAACTTTATAAAAATTACAAAAAAACCAATCTCCTATGTGATTATCGAAAATATGTAATTTCTCGAGAAGAATACAACACGCTAAACAGATCTTGTTATGCGGTCTATTTATCTCGTATGAGGAATAACTTCAAAAATAATCCTAAATCCATTTATAATTTTGTGAACTCCAAAAGAAGATCTAATGCTTTTCCTGCTGTTATGAAGTTCCAGAGTTCTGAGTCCGGAGAAGACCTTAATATAAGTAATATGTTTGCTGAATTTTTTTCCACAACCTACTCTGATGCAGTTTATAATGAAAATACTTTCCCTATTTACACTAAATCCAGTCAAAATATTATTATTCCACTTTTCAATACATCTGAAATCTCTAAAAAAATTTGAAAAAATTAAAGTTCTCATATAGCAGTGGTCCTGACAATGTTCCCAGCTGTATACTAATTAATTGTGCTGATGCTCTTGCTGAGCCATTGACTAGAATCTTTAATATGTCATTAATTAAGTGCGAGTTTCCCAGTTTTAGGAAAAAATCTTTCATAATACCTCTGTATAAAAGTGGTGCAAAAGCGGATGTTGTAAATTATAGAGGTATTGCTAAGCTGAGTGTTATTCCGAAGTTATTTGAAAAATTAGTGACGGAATATATTTCTCATCATGCATCATCTCTATTCAGTTCTGTCCAGCATGGGTTTCGTAAAGGATGCTCTACGACAACAAACTTACTACAACTAACAACTGTTGTTAATCAAGACTTCGTTCAGCGCAAGCAAACAGACGTCGTGTACACTGATTTTAGTAAAGCTTTTGATAAAGTCAACCACAAGTTGCTCTTAAGAAAACTTGACTTAATGGGATTTTCAAACAGATGTTTAAAATGGATTGAGTCTTATTTAACAAACAGGAAGCAATGTGTTCGTTTCAAAAATGTTTTTTAAAAATTAATTGACGTAACTTCGTGAGTGCCTCAAGGTAGCCATCTTGGACCACTTCTCTTTACCTTATTTATAAATGATTTGCCAAAAGTAATTAAATTCTCGAATATCTTGATGTATGCTGACGACGTTAAAATTTTCCTAAGTTTTGATAAGTATTTAGATCACACTCTCCTACAAAAGGACTTGGATTGCTTTAATATATGGTGCAATAAAAATTTGATGCAGCTTAATTTTAGCAAGTGTAGATATATAACTTTCTACAGAGGTTCCTACATTAACGCAAACTACAATTTGGGAAACCATCGTTTGGAGAGAGTAGTTTCAATCATGGACCTTGGTGTTCTGTTGGACTCTAAGCTTAACTTTATTAATCATATTTCTTTGACTGTGAATAAAGCCCGTGGAATTCTGGGTTTTATAAAACGATGGGCTAAGGAGTTTAAGGACCCATATGTTACGAAACAGTTGTACATTTCCTTAGTGAGGCCTGTTCTTGAATATGCATCCGTAGTATGGGACCCACTGTATACGTCACATATTAACTCAATCGAGTCTGTGCAAAAACAATTTTTGTTATTCTGTCTACGTAGTCTTCACTGGAATCCACTAGACCTTCCCTACCCTTAAAAGCCGGAGGACTATGTTAAATGTATCTTTTATTTTAAAACTGATTAATGGTGATATTTCTTCATTTTTCCTACTCAACAATATTATATTGACTGTACCTTACCTACCTTCAAGACACTATGAGTTGCTTTCTATCAAATACTTTAGGACTAACTATGCAAATGCTGATCCATTTCGGAGAATGTGCAGCCAATTTAACACATGCTACAGAATTATTGATTTTTCTTTAAATCTAAACTCAATTAAATTTCAAATTATTACATTTTTTAATGCTTTGTAATGTCTACGTTTTTAATGTTTTTAATTTTGTATGTGTGTTTGTATGTCAAATTGCATAATTGTAAATTTAAAACTTCTGTCTGTAAGGATGATTTATCCATAGACATGAATAAAATAAAACTATATTAAAAAAATAAAACTATATATATATATATATATATATATATATATATATATATATATATATATATATATATATATATATATACACTAGAGCCCCGACTTGCGTCGTCCCGATTTGCGTCGTTTCGATTTGCGTCGCTTTTTAAAAACTGGAAAAATTCGATTTGCGTCGTTGCAATTTCAAGTTGCGTCGTTTTGAGCCCGATTTGCATCGTTTTGATTTCAATCTGCGTCGTTTTGATTTCGATTTGAGTCGCTAAAAACGGTTAAATTGTTTACTATAACATTGTGGATTACCATTTCTAGCATTTGTAGTGCCTGATATAGCATCTTCTCTGTCTTTTAGCATTTTTACAACTTCTGGCCTGTACATTAAGAAGTTTTAAAATTTCGTAAAATAAGGGGAATTCCCTTTTCTTTGTTATATAAGTGGTGCTAAGAACAACTGTCTGGTTATGGTAAGAATTTAGCGTGTTTTTGCCAAAATCATCTGAAGAGAGCTCAATGTAAGCTAAATAAATTAAAAATTTTTAATGCATCTACTTTTTATGAATATACATACATACATATGTATATATGTAAATGAATTTAATTTTTATTATGTTTTTTCTTAATTTATTGTTTTATTTCTTTATAATAATTATAAACATTTGTTGAAGTAAATGAAATAAATAAAAATGTATTCATACTTGTTTTTTTTTATCAAAAATAAAAAATTTTTTGCTTTTTTTTAATATTCTCCCCAATAAATTAAATTTCAGTGCATTTATATAGAAAAATGTGATTCGATTTGCGTCGTTTCGATTTGCGTCGCGTTTCTCCGGTCCTCATTAACGACGCAAGTCGGGGCTCTAGTGTATATACAGTGTAACCTCGGTGAACGCAACCAATAGAAATTTTGGGCTGTTGCGATAACTGAGTTGTTGCGCAAACCAAGTCACAATTTTCTGGTCATATTTTTCTATTTAAAAGCGTACTTTAAACCAATCAAGAATTTTATAAAAAAAAACTAAGGTTAGCTTTTAATAATCGTATTTATTTGATTGAAATATGGAATAAAAACAGAAAAACAAAATATACATCTAATAAAAATTTAATAAAATACACACTCAAATATATGTTAATTTGTACTGATGGTTTTTATCGAGTTAAAGACTCATGTTATTAAGGGAAAAAGTCTGAAATTTTCGACTGAGTTTTTGTGCTTGTCAGTTTCAGCATTTGCCACAAACGTCTTTAATGCTTGTTCATTTTTCATTACATATCGTTTTGACAGGTATGCCACGTTCATGTTTCTTAAGAATTGCACTCTTTTCTTTTATTGTTAGGTTAGGTTAAGTTAGGTTGATTGGAGGGGTGTGATAGCCCATGTCATACGACATACACTTAAGCCAGTGAAGGCTTGTTGTGCGCTCCCTTTGATTATCAGACACAAACTGCCAGAGTTTTGCGGCATGATTCGAAACTGGGACCTTCGCACTACGAGTCTAGTACACTACCTACTGGTCTACGAAGGTCTTTTATTGTTAGTTTAACAAATTTTGTCATTTTGATGAAAGAACCATTCATAAACAAAGAAGTTTCTAAACTCAATTGATTTTAAAAACGAAGTATTACACACAAAATATTTGTCATTCTTAGAATAGCGGTAAATCAAAAAGAATATTGCACTTAAGCATAAGATTTTACATACACACGTTTTAGTTTTGAGTTTATTTATCAAAAACCAAACTAAAACAAAAAAAGCCTTACTTGTTTTGCAAAGTTGCGTTAATTGAGGCTTTGGTTTTTTGAAAAGTTGCGTTTATAGGGTCACCAATGTTAAGAAATTGGGTGTTGCGTTAAGCGAGGTGTTGCGCATATCGAGGGTTGCGTTCAACGAGGTTACACTATATATATATATATATATATATATATATATATATATATATATATATATATATATATATATATATATATATATATGTATATATATATATATATATATATATATATATATATATATATATATATATATATATATATACTATATATATATATATATATATATATATATATATATATATATATATATATATATATATATATATATATATATATATATATATATATATATATATATATACTATATATATATATATACTACATATATATATATACTATATATATATATATATATATATATATATATATATATATATATATACTATATAACTTTTTTCTAAACTATTCGTTGTTCAATGCATAAATGTGTTAATTTGTTTCAATTACATTTTGATAACTTTTGCTTTCTAAATACTTTTATTTTGCTGTTTTTGACATGCTGCTATTAAACTCACCAGTATTTGATTTGCTGGTAAGTTTACCTGATATGAATTCGCTTTGAATTCAACCAAATGTCATTGCGGAATTACTAAAAACACTGACAAATAAAGAGTTAGTATTAGATAAGAAAAATGGTGATTTGTTCTATTCAAATATTACTGGGACATGAATACTCACTATGTTTGACAAGTCCGCAGAAAAAAATATAAGTCACAGGACACAAATATTCGACAGCCTGTCTATATTTTTAGAGATTTGCTTGTCTCCCGGCAGGAAATAGTAGACCCAAATTTTGAAAACGGCTAGATGAAAGAGTTTTGATTAAATTAAGTCTGACAGTATGGATCACTGGAATATAAATAAATTCTGTGGAAAATGTGAGTTTAATTTGCATTACACATATTTTAAAGATTTTTATCTTAAATAGAAACTAACAATATATAAATATTTAAAAATTTTTATTTTATTTTTTTTTTTATTTACCTAGAAATTAGAACAATATTATTTTTTAACTGAAATAAATAATCGCTAGAAGTTCCTTCTCTGGAGCAGCAGTTCTTGATCTTTTTTTATTTTTATTCGCATATTTGAGGAAAAAAATGAACGCTGGTGAAAATGGGTTAATATTTCTTTAAGCAATTTTTTTAAGGAAAATTAAAGGGAAACTGTCAATTATTACACTAGTAGAGCGGAAAAACACTATTTTTGATCATTAGTGTCAATGTGTCTGTTTTAATCCATTTGTTTGGCCGCTCTTTCCTTCCTCTCTAATAAAAAAATATGATTTGATAAATTACTAACCGGAATTGTCAAATTCAGGACTCGAAGTCAAGGCAAATTAACAAAATCAAATAATTTTTTTGTTTTAGAGAACTTTCTAGAAGTTTGATTTCATTTAAAATAATTAATTATCGCATAGATCCTCTCTACGAAATAATTTTGAAAATACGTTTTTATTTGAAAACGTTTTTATTTGAATTTGCTTTCATTTTGCTACCAAGGAAATTTAAGTGGAAATGGAGCGATTTTCATAATTGTGTTTTCTAATCTCTCCGTTTCAAATCGGATTTTTTTTTGCCAGAAATATTTGATCTATTATTCCAGTTTACAGCTTCGCTGTTTCAAATTCAATTATTCATGAGGCTTATGAGGTTTATTTGCTCAGATAAAAAGTGATCTTTATAAGTAGATCTTGTTAAATTTTCATTTTTATTCATCAACTTGGAGAACGGAAAAACAAAATTTTAATCGTTGAATTATAATTTTTAAAGCGATTATCCCGAATATAAAAAAATTTTAATTTTTCAACAGTCACCGCAACCCTGGTTGTTGTAATCTTTCCATTTACACGTATTTCATCTCTGTGCTAAATAATCCCAGTTGTGCATTATTAAAGCGCGCCTCACAGATATTTTGCTTTAGAGATTAAACTTTTATTAACATGATGCAACAAAGTATTTGCAACTACAACATAATGTGACAGAGGAGATGTTGTAAAAGTAGGATTTGCAAAATTATGAAAATATACAAAGAACAACCTGGCAATTGCGTAAATTTAAATTTAAAAAAAATATTTATTTTGAATACAAACTTGCCCGCTGGGAAATTACTGTTGATAGCAAATATTGTATCAAATAATATACGAATATCGTACACATACTCGTGCATAAGTATGTACAGATATATCACTTTTTGCTTGATAATGTTGTTATTGTTAATACTCGTATTAGTTGTTGTTGTGGCTATTTGAGTTGTTATAATTTTTTTGGTGGCTTAAAATATGCTTAATTGCATTTCGATATCTATGCCTGGGCATCGCACATCTATAAGATCCGCCACATTTCTTCTTAAAGCCAGCCAACCAATTCGTAAAATGCCACAGAAACTCGTCCATTAATCTGTCTGTCTGGCGATTCGCTGCAAGTTGGTTGGCTTGATTGTTTGTTTGCATTATAGCGTATTCGGTTTGTTTGCTTTTTTTGATTCCAATAATCAATATTACAAAGTAAGAGTGTAACATATGGCTACACAAAATACCAGACATCCATTCACATAGTCCTACTTGCTTCATCGTCAGCAACATTTTACTAGTACATGCCACGAGTGAATACCAGAAAACTACCAACTAGAATTTAACAAATATTTGCAGTAGGCGGCTTCGTTAGAGAGACGAGAATATCGATTTTGTTGTAGTTTCCCTTACAACAACTACATCAATTGCCGTTTACACTAGTTGCAAAGGAAATTTTGTTGTTGCTGTTTACACAGAATAAGACTAATTGTTGCCACAAAACAAAAGTTCTAGGTGGGAATTTGTATAAAGTGTTTTTGTTTCTTATTTAGTTTGCTTGTGTGTGCTGTTGCTTTACTAATGCCAACATTAGGTCGGTTCGTTTACTTTCCCAGTAAAAACTCGGAGAGTAAGAGTAACGTAAAAACTTACAGAACTACTCTTCCATATTCTCGAAAATAGACGAAAAGTAAATGAACGCTTTACTAATAACAATTTGTACCTGCACTTGTTTTATTTTTGAGAATTTGCAAAGAAGTGTGTATCATTTCTAAGCATCTCCTGTTCTCCTGCGACAATATTCTGCACAGCTTAATTCGAACACATTGACACATGACAGACATATTCTGTGATGTCGGAAGCAAGTCGTTTTCCCTGTGTTTGAAAATAGATAATTGTTCAAAAAATGTATTTAATTTCGTTTAAAAAAAATTTACTAATACTTACGATTTCTTCAATAATGTGAAATATTTTACAAGCGATTATTTTTTAAACCCAAAACATCTTCTTAAATAATTCTTACAAGCAAATATTTTACTGGGAAAAATTTTATAAAATTTTTTTTGCCTTTCAATTTGTAACAATGGGACACAATTATTAAAAAAACTTTTGTAAATGAACAGACCTAATAAGATGCCAGTGCGGCTCATGTTGTTGTTGTTTTTGTTATTGTTGCTGGTGATGATGACGAGCAATACGAATATTTTCCCTTGACTTTTGATACACATTAACAATTTTTTTCGTCGTTACTGGAACTTTAAGATGAAAATACACACAAATAAATTAATTTTTTCATAAAAAATAATTCTTAGGAAAATTGTAAACGTTTAAATTTTATTTTTTGAATGGATCTTTGAGTAGAGTTGAATTAGAATTTCAGTAAATAGATTTTGTCTGGCATTGTCCTGCCCTCCCAGAGAAAGAATGTCTTGTAGTTGAAGCTGGTTGCTGCAACATCTAGTCGAAATATCGGTGAGCAGTATCAAGAGCATAAGCTTGATTGTCCAGTAACGCCAGAACCGAACCAGAGTACATGGACTATATTAAAATTTTCCTTCCTTCTTTTAAAGCAACACAAGGATCCACACGAAACAATTCTCATTCATGCATTTACTCTTTTGCTATCCAATGAATATTACAAAATTTATTTTCTAAACAAATGAAATTCATTATTTATAAACTCGTAACTACTGTCCTGAAATAATGTAAAAATGTCTCATGGTTTTAATATTTTTCCGTTTCGAGGTCTCCTATTATTTCAAATACCGTCAAGTACGTAACTACGTAAGGTAGATAACTTAACGAAGTCCCAAATACGGGACTGATGTACTGAAAGTGAAAATTGTTCTATACATTTATGCCATTGTTTTTCAATACAGTAGACAAGAACAAAAAGCATGTTGTTTTTGTATTATTGTAGTTGTGGTAGTAGTGCTGCTACCTGGTCAGTTGGCCTTGGTATAGAACTTTATCTTCCTTCTGTTTATACGTTATAAGAGTAGGATGGGGAATTTGACTCAATTTATGGTCAAATTAAATACTAATTGCTCAATTTATTTATTGAGCTCTTGTATGGAGAATTGGCTATAATTAAGGCTTTAAGTGTGAAAATTTCCTAATTGCGCAATTAAGGTACATGTCTGACCAATAACATTAATCCGTTTTGTTTGTTTCGGTTGCAATTTAGGGTTATTTTTAAGTTTTTGGGATATTTTTAAATTGTCGTCATTCGCGTATCGTGTCCTGCTATGCCGCTTCAAATTATCATGCAATAAATGTATTTAGAATAATGCAAACCATTTTTTTAGAGATGTCTTGGTATTTAACTTCCAATTGAAGTCTATGCTTTCGCTATCCTCATCGTTTGCAATGGAGCAACACATCGCACCAATTTATGTAATGAATACAATTGAAGCAACAAACTAACAAAAGGTACTCAAATCTTAAATCATTAATTTTTTAAGTTTTGGGAATGGTAAACAAAAAATTTTGGTTTCCGCAGCGTCCTCTGTGGTTGTCTTTAAATCTCTCATATTCATCTAAGAATCAGAGAGAGAGAGAGAGAGAGAGTTGCTCCATTACAGCTGAGTGAGGCCTATGGAATTTAAGATTTTGCCGCCTACTGTCTTTAGGTCATATTGAAGGTTCTATATACGTGCATGTTACAACATGGGCATGAGCCTGACACTATTATGTGATTTGACAAAGGTTTGTTATTGAAATATCTATTTGCGCATTATATACATATGTATTTTCGACCCCATGCTTATACAAATGCTGGTTCCTTATATGTAGATAAGAGAATCGAACTAGCGATGTCCGTCTTCCTCTGCACGTAACCCTGTTTGGTTGATATACATCGGATATCATATTGGTTGTCAATAGAGTCCCAATAAGCCAATATATCTGAACTGATTCCAATTTAATTTAGATCAGTTTTGAATATACATGGCTATTCCATGTTAAACGATGAACCAGGGGAATACCGAACTTCACAACGTTGCAGTATGATTTCATTGTTGATGCGGAAAAGTGGCCATATTTCCCAGCATAATTTAATTTTATGTACCTTTTAATGTTCGTTTGTCTGACTTCAGCTGAAGTCTCTTCAGAATTTTCTATTTTCTATGCTAAAGTAAATGTTGGCTGGAGGTCGCATAGTTCTGTAAAATCTTCCAATGCTTAATTTTTTTTTGTTGCATGTGTTATTTATATCATTTGTTGAATCTTTAATCAAATGGAACTAATAATAAGTATTAAAATTTTATCTCTAAAATTATTAATTATTTAAGTCTAGCCAATGCCAAAAAATATAGTTTCCGCAGCTTCTGTAATGAGCATCTTCAGGTCTCTCGTATTCGACTAAGAGCGAGATTATCCACTCTATCAGTCGAATGTGACCTCTAGAATTTAGAGTTATGTGGATTAGAATGGTATTCAAGTTTCTTTTCTACATTTTAAAAGCGGCTGTAATCGTAAGAAGGATTTTATTTTGAACTTTTATTATTATTTTATTAGATGCCGAAGCGGTACCCCATAACTGAATCCAATAGTACCATATTCATTCTAAGATTGAGTTGTATGATAGAAGCTTAGAGTCTAAGTCTAGAGTTAATTTGAATCACTTCACTGTGTTATTCATTTGTATTGGAGGACATGTTACCCTCCTTAATGTAAATGTAATACTCATATGTACACATTTCTGTTCGATAAAATTTTTCCTCCATATTTTTTAAAAAGTTTTCCAACAGCGTAGTGTGTTCTTGTAATTTATGGGATTAAGGGTAAATTTCTCTTCAATGTATTAACTAATCCTATAAGCCATACTTTTTCAAAAGCCTGGGAGATGTCGACAAAGAAAATAGAATATTTTTTTCTAACACCAAACCAAAAATGTACTCCTCCTGATGTGTTGAAGGTAGATTTTAGTTTAGTAGAGATAATAATGATTGTAGTTAGACATTCAAAAAGAGAATTTTGTAACGGGAGGCCAAGTAAAAGTCATTTGGAAATATGCATTTTCATGACTTCCTTGAAGACTCATTTTTCCGAGTCTCTCCAGCTACTCTCTTTATATATTGACTTAGTGCCGTTGTTGTTATATATGCAAATATGGATGATGTGGTAAATGTGTTGACTTCTAAACACATCACGAGTCAAAGTCCTGTCGACAAAACTATCAACAACGAAAATCAAATTTAGTTTCGAAGAATGCTATTCATATACTCGTACATTATGAATGTATAACATTTTGATTACTTCCCAGACATCGCTTTTTCATACCAACTCGAATGTGACCCCAAATCCAATGAGAAACTTAAGCTGGGATCATTGGAAGAAAAGGGAAATTGCACTTTCTCAAGTTTACAAGTTGTGGATCCAATTGGCTTTTTTAAAGTTCGATTTTACTAAGTAGGAACGCTGCTTTTCGGATATATTGCAATCTAAAATAAACTCTAATGCAAATAATATTTGCAGAAGTCAATAGTTTTCTTATCAGTACCAGCATGACTTCTAATCTCCTAAGCGGGAGATCACTCGACTTGGATATTATAACTACGTTAAGACAGCAGAATAAAAGTTAATCAAATAATCAGTAACGATAATTCCACGTTCTCCATGACTTGTTTACAACTAATTCTCTAGAATGACATTATTTTGCGCCAGCATGTATATTAAATACCTTGTACTTCAAGGAGTGTATAATTTACGTAAATGAATTTCTTTTGCAACAGTCTATTATTTTTATTTGACTTACATTAAGAGAAAGGCTCAAAAGCCTTTTATTGCGAAGAAAAGAAATCCTTTTTCTGTTTTATTTTTTTAAATTTCGTAAAAGGCTGAGATATATATAAGAACGATTTGTTTGTATAAATTGAAAGCTTTCATTATTTATGATGCTAAATAATGCAATAATCTGTCGCTTATAGCCATGAGAAGGTAATTTTGTTATATAAATGAAATCGATGAAAACGATAACAAAACTTTTAAAAAGGCACTGTCGAAAGGAAAACCGAGAATGTACCCGTCTTGTATTGCCAGATGCAGCCATAAAACTTAATATTAATTTAGGCCTAATTCGAAAGTAGACCAGCCAATATAAAACCTTACATTTACGATTACATACACTACCAAGAGTCATGTGTCTCAGTCAAAAATATTTGAAAAAATTTCGCACATTTCTGCAAAAATATAATCCATTCAGACATTTTTGGGTTTCTTAACTTTTACAAATTTAATTGTATTTTCCCATTTCAGCACATGCATTAAAAGCATAAAAAATTTTAAGTAAATAATTTAATTTAAAAAAGCCTCTGTCACCAACTATTGACTTCTTTTTTCTTGTTAATCAAGTTTCAATTTCATTTACTATATATATATATATATATATATATATATATATATACTATATATATATATATATATATATATATATATATATATATATATATATATATATATATATATATATAAACAGTGCATTCTTCGGAACACAATGCTTCTGGCTGCTCTTCACACCATACAACAATTTTGCTCGTATTCATTCAACGAGATATGAGCTTCGTCGCTGAATACAATTTTCCGGTAACACATTTTTCATGAAAGTATATCATAACTTAAAAAGCTGGTAAGCTATTATCATTTTCTTAACGGATTCACATATAACACGTATTAGTATATTATGATCTACATCAAATTCGCCAATAGTTGTGCGAATTTCATATAAGTTTGTCGAATTTGTATAATATTAAGCAAAGTTTTACTTGTCTTCTCGTCACGTGATTAGTCTAATAATGTGTAAAATAAACTTGGGGGAGCATTTGGAGTTAAAACCCAGAACTTTAAAAAAAGTTACGCTCACTCAAATAACTTGCGCTCGAGTAACTTTCAGTTTATTTTTGGTTTACGGAAGGATAAAACCAGCAATAAAATTTTTTAATATATATATATATATGCTTCATTTAATCGTTTATGAATACAGTTTTAATTGATTATCATTATAAAAGGTTTATAAGCATATGCTGCTGTCCTTCACGCCTCCCGCTGAATATATTAGTATTACGTGTTGAATCACAGAGTTCTTTAAAGTCACAACAGACATTCAGGGCCAAAATTTGTTTAATGTTTAATAGATTGTCAAATCACATTTGAAATTTAAATAATAGATTGAAGTTATAATAGTGAATGTTATAATATTAAACTTTATACAGTTTTCCTTTTATCCAAACCTGAATTTTATTAAAACAACCTTAAAATGTATAAATGTATGTGTGTATATTTTTCAGATTGGTATTAACCCAGGATTATTTGCGGCTTACAAAGGACATCATTATGCGGGTCCTGGTAATCATTTCTGGAAATGCTTGTATTTATCTGGTCTGACTCAAGAGCAAATGAATGCTGATGAGGATTTCAAATTGATGAAATATGGTATCGGATTTACAAATATGGTGCAAAGAGCAACTAAAGGATCAGCCGACTTAACACGAAAAGAAATAAAAGAAGGAAGTCGTATTCTTTTAGAAAAGTTGCAAAGATTTCGTCCTAAAATTGCCGTTTTTAACGGTAAACTAATATTTGAAGTATTTTCGGGTAAAAAAGATTTTAATTTCGGTCGGCAGCCAGAATGTGTAGAAGGGACAGATACTGTAAGTATATTCACATATAGACATGCATATATACTGTATACATACAATCTCATAGAATTTCCTTTTTAAGTGCACCTTATATACCTGCACAATTAAAATAAGAGCCCAAAAGTATTGAAATTTTTAAACTATTTTCAGAAAAAATACCAATGTTAGCTGCACTTTTTTGTATCTATCCTTCTTTGAGTGCTCTTTGTATGTCTGTATATCTTCTTTGCATATCTGACAGTTACTGATTTTCATATGAAAAATCAAACTTAGCTACACACAATTGATGCAATTGAGAGATAGATTAAATCATTAAACATTTGTGGCTTATGTATATGCCCAAAAAATCATGCAAAAGTTGATTGTGCAGCGGAATCACAATATATATATATATATATATATATATATATATATATATATATATATATATATATATATATATATATATATATATATATATATACACACACACACATATATATATATATATATATATATATATATATATATACACACACACATATATATATATATATATATATATATATATATATATATATATATATATATATATACACACACACACATATATATATATATATATATATATATATATATATATATATATATATATATATATATATAATATTATTATATTTAAGAGTGTAACTTTGTTTCAGTTCATTTGGGTTATGCCGTCTTCGTCCGCCCGTTGTGCCCAATTGCCTCGAGCTGCAGATAAAGTGCCATTTTATGCGGCCCTCAAGAAGTTTAGAGACTATTTAAATGGATTAATACCACACATCGATCAGTCGGAATGCGTTTTTACGGAAGAACGCATAAAACAACAATGTGAACAAGAAACCTTCAAAAACCAACAAAGTAATACAGCTGGCACTAATGATTCTTCGTATCAGAATGCGTTTGGGATTTCGAATGCAAATAATACAATGCAGAATACTGTATGTTATTCATTTGACTCTGAATCCAATCCGCATGGTGCTGGCGAAGGCCCTGGTCCACCAAGTGCAGATAACAATGTAAATAACAGTTTTATGATGTCCACTTTGGTTGGTACTCAGAACGAAAAGAAAAAACGGGGCCGACCAAAAAAAATAAAGGGTCAAGAAATTATAGATCCTGTCACAGGCAATAAAATACAAGTGAATAGGCAAATGATGGGATCCAATAATGGGGAATATGGAAATATATTGAATTTGTCTGTTGTACAAGTACCCAATACTGAAATGCCAAAGAAAAAACGGGGAAGACCAAAGAAGGTTAAACCTCATCTAAATATGATGCAGCATGATATTGCACAGTCGACATCTACGTTGAGTCAGAAACCCAACATTATGTCTATTCAATCTCTGACTAGCGAAATAGCACAGGCGTCACCACATCATATGCAGGGAGGGCAGGCAAATCATCAACATGTAGCGTTGTACTCAACTCCACCTCCACATCAAAGAAGCATTTATTCACCCATGGCTTCCCCAATGGTTTCGCCATCTCTTAATTGCTCCTATACCACTAATACACCTCCTTCTCAGCCACATCAGGACAAGCTGAGCTTACCAAGTAACGTTGGGAGGGAATCATCTAAAGCAACTTCCGCGGATGCAGTGGCACCAGCACACCACCAGCAGCATCCTATACAAGACCAAAACTTTGGGGAGTCACCACCTCCAAGCTCTCCTAACATATGTACAGTAGACTTTGAGCCTCCGACAGCTTCAACTGCAACTTCGTCGATTGTAAGCGACAATGTAAATTCGGATTTAAATGCAATACACCAACGTTTGCACAGTAACCAGAAGAGATCACGTTTCAATAGTCCTGTAAGCGGTGACGCTACACCAGACCATAATACTAACGAACACTTTCAACAATGGCTTTCACCACAACACAATCACAACATACATTCTCCCGTGGCTACAACAACAATGTTCGTGAATTCACCCCAACAGCCATCTCTCAATTATCATGATCAGCAGCAACAACAAATGCAAACAATTCAGCAGCAACCACAACAACAACAGCCGCAACACCAAGAGATGCATCAACAGTGGCCATTAAGGCATCAAAGTCGCTACGACGAACTAGCAAACAGTCCTTACTTGCTGAGTTCTCAAGTTCATCCATCACATTCACATAATCAAATAAATCATAATCATCAAACCCAACATAGCAGCAGTGATGTCGCGCGCAAAAGTTTATCTGGTCTTGAGTCCTTGGTGGACCAAATTCCCACTATTTCGGAGAGTGAATCGATTGCACTCTCTTCGGCTGCTGTGGTGAATGCACAGGTGGCCGCTGCAGCAGCTGTTGAAACCAGACTTCAAGGTATGCAAAATTCATCTCTTGCCGAATCACAAGTCGGCGATGATACGCATTTCTCTTCAATAACAGGACCTCAAAATCTATTAACTGCCAGTAGTAGCCCAGCACCTACAAATAACAATCAAATTCAACAGTCAAACACTACTCCAAGTTTGTTAAATAGCAATTTCTCTGTTAGTAATTTAGCGGCATCTTCCGCTTCAAGTAATAATAATAATAATAATAATAACAATAATGGTCACGATAATTATGTTTTGACGTCAAACTCCAGGCCTCTAGCCAATCCGAATGCTTATCATCATTCAAATATAATGGCGGCCGCAGTTTTAGCTGCTGCCGCAGCTAATACACCAACAAATCTGTCAACACCTGCTGCTGCAGGCGTCAATAATCATCATGCATCAATGTACATGGATCCACATGCTCATTTAACAACACATGTACCTGTCAATTCTATTTATACTTCAGCAGCACCACCACCAACTCATCACCATCATCATTCTGCCGTAGCCGCACATCATCATCATCATCACCATCATGCAGCTGCGCATTATGGAAGTTCTCAACACTCTGCAGCAGACTATGCAACTTCAAATAATCCATACGCAACTACACAAAGCAACGTTACAACTAGCCACACTCTCCATATGCCGAGCCCAAACTACCCCTATGGCTATCCTACCGCCTCAAGTCAAAGCAACTATTCAGCCTACCCCCACTCCCATCACGCCAATCACCATCATGGACATCCACATCCCCATCACTTAGCGATGTTCGACCGATTGAAACCCTCCGATATTACTGGCTATACTAGTGGTTTCTGATGGTGATTAACTACAAATGAAAGGTCCGGTCTAGACAAAAGACATAATGACTCCAGTGTATAAAACTTATAAACTCTCTATCACTTGCTTCTCTAAGAAGATAATAAATGTCACCTACTCAAGCTCTATGAAATGATACGCTGCATAAAAATAATATACCTAATATATACAACAATGATGTATGTATAAAATATGGATAGAAACACAGGTACATTTAAAACATACATAGATACATATGTACATACATTATAATACTTATTACTCGAATGTCATATGATTTACAACTACACCCACATACCTACTTGCCCAACAAACTAAAGGTTCAAGAAAGGTACAATCTACATAAATATGTTTTCGAAAAAAGACTAATTTGATGTTCTAATCAAATAGATTTTAAAATTTTGTAAAATTTTGTATTGCAAAAAAAAATTCATTTATAATTACTTAGGCATAAATATACATATGTGTATGCAAACATCTACATATGTATTATAGAATGACAACGATATACTAATTAAGGTGAATTCACCCGTTCGTTCTGCAGGAAATTTTCGTTGAGAGACAATTTTAGTTTACTGAGAGTTTGCTCATAGAAGATTCACCCGCGTCGAACAAATATTCTGTAGAAACAAAGCTACCATATGCAACAACTCTGTAAATGTTGTGTGTTACTTTTACAAGCCGGCAGCACAGTGGCAGTTGATTGCAATTTGCATTGTTTTAAATTTAACAAATTTTTATAAAATAAAAAATATACAAATGAATAAAAGTGGAGTGCATGTTCTAATAGCTATTTTGTTAAATAAATATAAAAAATTTACAAATATACTCTGTATATTATTGTACATACATATGTACATAAATTATGATGTGGCAGCTCATTTCAATTGTGCATAAAAAATGTATATATCTGGCAGCTCAGTTCAGTTCGTTCGGGACGATAATTAAAATTAAACCAATTCAAGCAAAAATTGTTCCGCATTAAATTTACTCTCTTTCTCTCACTCTCTCAAAAATAGAGACGTCAAACTACATATAAAAAAATCGTTCGGAACGTTCAGAACGAACGGGTGAATTCACCTTTAGATAGTGCAACCAAAGATGTGAGAATGCGTTTTCGGTAAAATTCATTAAAATCATTACTTATACGTAACTCTTTCATAGGAATCTTACATATACAAATGTCATGAAGTAACAAACACAAATGCTTTCCGTTTTTCAAAATAATTTTCTACTGTGCCTATCGCTTTCAAAGACCACAACTGCGTGTTATGAAAATTTTTATACATGCGTGCAACTCACCCATTTTAAATTGCAAATTGTTTTTGGAATCCTTTGGTTTGATAGGATCCATACATATTAGCGATTTTTTAACATCGCGGTCACAAAAACTTTTCCATTTCTTTAATAAACTGGGGTCCGATGGAAAGTTAAAAAAAACTATGTACATGATTTTGTTTTATTATTATTATTGCAATTTTGTAACTGTGTTAGTATTCTGCCTTTCAAAGAATGCGCAAAGGTCTTTGTCTACGTGCCGCAAACAGCTGATTGATAGCAACAAAATTAAAGGTGAATTCACCCGTTCGTTGTGCAGGAAATTTTCGTTGAGAGACAATTTTAGTTTACTGAGAGTTTGCTCACAGAAGATTCACCCGCGTCGAACAAATATTCTGTAGAAACAAAGCTACCATATGCAACAACTCTGTAAATGATGTGTGTTACTTTTACAAGCAGGCAGATGATTGCAATTTGCTGTGTTCTAAATTAAACAAATTTTTATAACATAAAAAAATATACAAATGAATAAAAGTCGAGTGCATATTCTAATAGTTATTTTGTTAAATAAATATAAAAAAATTTACAAATATGCTCTGTATATTATTATACATACATATGTACATATAATATGATGTGGCAGCTCATTTCAATTTTGCATAAAAAATGTATGTATCTGGCAGCACAGTTCAATTCGTTCGGGACAATAATTAAAATTAAACCAATTCAAGCAAAAATTGTTTCGCATTAAATTTACTCTCTTTCTCTCACTCTCCTTAGCTCCATAAAGGTAGGAGCGAAGCTTGTTGAGTGACCATTTCTTTTTCTTGTTTTGTTAAGGGATCTTGAGAGGTAAATTATTAAGCGACCTTTGCCCAATTCCCCTTGGGATAGGACAGCTCCTATCGCGTAATTTGAAGCATCGGTCGTGAAAATGAAAGGCTTTCCAAAAGACACAAGTATTCTTTTAAGTCAATAAATGATTTTAGAGCTTTCTCTCCTCGATTGATTGCTCTTAATTTGTGCATTTAACCATCTCGGTAGGTGCTTTAGAAGTTTTGCTACTTCAGCGAAATATTTTATAAATCTTCTGCAG
Source organism: Germaria angustata (assembly GCA_963681545.1). Classification (NCBI taxonomy): domain Eukaryota; kingdom Metazoa; phylum Arthropoda; class Insecta; order Diptera; family Tachinidae; genus Germaria; species Germaria angustata. Next base: position 15,819,281 of record OY813003.1, on the reverse strand, counting down.
TAAGACGCTAGTCCAAGAAAGCCTTTTAAGTCCTTGAGGCTTTTTAGCGGTGGAATTTGTTGTATTGCAATAATCTTAGCGGCATCAGGTTGTATACCGGCTTGGGATACAACGTGACTGCAGTTTGTGGCGAAGTAACATAACTTTTACTTACTAAGTATTGCAGCCCTCTTCGTATTTTGTCGAAGAAAATATTTTGTGTTTCTCCCAACGCAACTTGACAAAAGAAAATATATTACTTTGTACAGGTGTCCAGTGTTCAGAAAATACACACATCATGCACACAATGTTCTGTTCAAAATCAACCAACACATATTTTTATTTTCATTACAATTATGTGTGTCTTTAAAATTCGTACGGCGCCGAACACAAACATGTACCTGTTTTGTTTTAATGTTTGGTTGCGCACACGGATATGTAGAGTTCACGTATTGTTCGATTCGAACACACTTGAACCGTACATGTTTAAGTGTACTTATACTTTAACCCATTTCCAGCCACGAAACATAAATTTTATCAGATTTCAATAAAATTCGAGTTCTTAGCTAATTTGAAATTGACCTAGGTCTTTTACGATCGTTGGGATCCGGTGTTCGCAAGTGCGAACACTGCCCGCAACTATTTTCTATACATATTTATACAATATATTTATACAATACAAATTTTAAACACAATTCTTTTAACATTTTATTGAATATCTTTTTTAAAATATATTAGATTAGGTATTTTTGATGGTATGCCTCAGAACACTTTGGATGTAAATGTACATTGCACTCTTTGCACATCCATTTTATGAAGTTTCGAAAAATTTTTAGTTTAGAACGTCTATGTTTTCCGTCTTTCTGTTCAATAGGAATGTGTTCACAGTCTCGAGGCAAAAACTCTGGAGAATTTTCCAATATTTCCTGTGATAACAAAAGTTCTTTTGCTATGTTAACACGAAATTTTTTTGGGCCTTAAGTTTTTCGTTTTTTTCTTTTAAAACAACCCATTGTAGTTTCCACGCGTTGATAACCGATGAACTCAAAACTGAAATAAATAAATGGCCAATACCACTTTTTAGATCGGATATTTATTCTATGATTTTGAACCGCATTGTCATGCAAATCAACTCCACCCATTCCTTTGTTATAATTGAAAAACATATGTGGCTGGTGATACCTACCGAATTGTCTCTCATTTTTCTTCCATCTTTTGATGGAGTACATTGGCTGAATTTGGTCAAAATCAGTAATCATGGTCACTTCTTTATTATCAGCCCAACGGCAAGCCAGGATCACCGCGAGTTAATTCATTTCCAGTTTTTAAAGGTGCAGGTGCCTTTCCAATTCTATTGGCGCGTACAGTTTCAGTTGCACAAATTTTTTTTACGTTAAGTAAGCACATTACATACAGGAGTTGCGACTAAAATAAAGCACCATTTGCTCGTTGATTGACAAATCGGTACTCCATACGCCAAACTACATGAATTTTGAGTTTGCTATGTCTATCAATGGTCTTACCTACATTATTTAAAAGTTAATTAAATGTCACCATCAATCTCTTAGACAGTTAATTTTCATTGTGAGCTTATTATTTACATCTAAGCTATTGTTTGTTTTTAAAATGAATGCACCGTTTTATATCTTTGAACAGAACTGTTTTGTATTATTATCATAAAGAATTTACAATAACAAGTTAATGAAAGCTAATAAACGTAAGAAGTTTTGGGGAAGTGCCCCAAAAAATAAAATGAGCAATAACTCAAATCGGTTTAAAGATTTGGAAAATTTAGAAGATGACGATACTTATAGTGAAGGGGAAATCGAACGAGGCTATAAGACTCTTATTCCTCCAATTGTTGTTGACTCCGTTCACGGGTTTTTAGCGGTACATAAAAAGCTTGGAACAGCATACCAATATAAGCGTATGTCAATAGGCACACAAATTATATCACCAACGTCAGCAGACTTTATGAATGCTAAGTCAACTCTTGTCAAAGAAAATTTTAAATTTCATACTCATGATATAAAAGACAAAAGAATTTTCAAATTAGTGCTTTTTGGGCTACCTAAAATGCGTACGGAAGAAATTCATGACGAATTAAAAATCAAATATAATGTGACTGCTGTAAACATAAAAGAGATCTTAACAGTCCGCTCTTCTGCCGATGATGCTCTTTATATACTGGAATTCGACAGATCATGCCACAATAAAAGTGCTCTTCATAAAATAAAATTTCTCGGTGGTAAAGCAGTACACTGGAAAAACCCATCGAAGAAAAGCAAAGGACCTACTTTTTGCTCGAAATGTGCAACATATGGTCACGGTTCAAAAAACTGTTTTCGCAACACCATTTACATCGCCTGTGGAGGAGGCCATGATTATTCTACGTGTATTGTTGACAAAACACAGGTAGATGGTACTGTTTCTTATAAATGTTTCAACTGCTCAAAGAAAGGCTTAAAAAATATCAACCATAGAGCGGACGACCCTCGTTGCTCTAGTCGTAAAGAATACACAATTATGCGTCAGAATTTAAATATTAAAAATAATGACCTCAGAAAACAACGCGTTGTAAATTCTAACCGTCCTATAAACACTGCGTTTGTAAGCAGTGAGCCACATACTCCCAGTATTAATAGAAGTTACGCTGAAGCATTATAGCTTTCGAACCAAAAACCTGTCTCTGACGATCTTTTTTCTATTGACGAGCTATTTAATATATTCACTGGAGCCATTGCTGATCTCCATAAGTGTACCACGAAAGCAGAACAATTAAATGTTTTAATGTCTCTCCTCAAATATGCAATATAAATCCAAAACTTCACAATGTCTTAAAATAATGCATTGGAATTGTCAAGGCACTACAAATCTAGCTGAATCTGTTCAGCTAAATATATTCATCAAGGAACAAGCAGTGGATGTGTTAATGTTAAATGAAACTTTTCTTGTTAGTAAACACAAATTTAAGTTATACGGTTACAAAGTATATAGAAGGGATAGAGCAACTCATGGAGGAGGCGTAGCGGTAGCAATTAAATCATCAATTAAACATAAAATACAGAACTCATTTCCAACTAAACTCTTTGAAAATATATGCTTGTCTGTCTGGATAAATAACAAAGAAGTAATGCTTATTTCAGTCTATTGCCCGAAGTTCGGAAATGAGTTTATTGAAGACCTAGATATGCTTACATCAGTGCCTGGAGAATTTTTCATTCTGGGCGATTTTAATGCCCACCACTACAGCTGGAATTGTGCAAAAATTAACGCGGCAGGGCGTGAGCTCTTCAACCACCAATTATCATCAAATTATTATATATATATATATTATCCACCAAGTCCAACTAGATTCCCTCAAAACAATGCATGTAGAAGTCCCTCAACTATTGACCTTTTGATTACAAATACATCGCTTTCGTTTACTGATATTGAAACCCATCCTTTCCAATTAAATTCTGATCACATACCAATTTCTTTCAGCATAACTGAAAATTTTACAGAGATCGAAAAGTATTTTTTTGACTACAAAAATGTTAACTGGAGCAGTTTTCATAGAATAGTAGAGAACAAAATAATCCTCTCCTTGGAGCTAAATAGAGAGTATTCGTTATCTAACATAGATAATGTAATAAGTATTTTTTCCAAAATTTTAAATGACGTTTGTCTTGAAACAATTCCACTTAAACATAATAAAAATAGTTCATTCCAAATACCGTTGCTATGTAAACGCTTAATTAAAATAAGAAATACTCACCGAAGACAACTCCAGAGATATTCTGATCAAAACTTAAAAAATACTCTCCGTGCAATTACTCGTGAGCTTAATAAACTGATCTCTATTCATATAGATATTGCAAAAAATAGACAATGGACAAACATGTTATTAAAACTCCCTGTTGGAAATAAAAAGTTTTGGAAATTAGCTAAATATTTTAAGGGAAAAAAGAGAACAATATGTTCTTTAGAGAGCAATAATACATTGGTCAATGAAAACAGCGCAAAGGCAAATATCATAGCAGAACACTTCTTTAAGGCCCATCTTACAACAATTAATATGAGCAGTCCAATTGATAGTAAGGTAAATGCAACAGTTAGTTAACTAGAGCTTTGTAGTGAATTTGTGTAATAGAAAAAAAAGGTTTTAGTATTTTCTAGGCACTTCTGCCGTTTTGCTTGCGAGCATCAAAATGCACTTTTTGAGGATTAATTAAAAGACAAGTTTTACTTAGTACTTCTAGATCAATTTTGATTTTTATTAAGTAAAAGGCCAGCTTATATACTAAATTATTCCTTGCGTCATCATAAAACATTTGTTCAATTCTTATTCTTTAACATTGACATTGAAATTGTAAATTTCAACAAATATTTTTGAAGAATCATTGAACTTACAATTTTCGCTGATCAAACAAATTTCTTTGATTTGAATTTTATTAAACAATTTTTTGATTACAGTGATGTGCATAACTGCACATACACTACACCCTTACCCTTTTTGGTTTTGGGTATTATTAAAAATAAAATGAACAGATTATTGTATAAATGGATATAAATATTAGAATAAAGATTCTTATTATCTAATTGTTTGTATTTGTTATTATCTGTATTTACATATATTTCTATAGTATGCTTATAAAATTAAAATTAAAATTTTAGTAATACCTAATTATACATACATATATATATATATATATATATATATATATATATATATATATATATATATATATATATATATATATATATATATATATATATATTTTATTTTATTATTATTATTTTTTATTTTTTTATTTTAATTTTATGAAATAAACTTTTTTAAATTATTTTTATGTATACTTTTAACTTTTGATTTATCTATTTCTATGATTACATTTGAATCATCTATGTCTATTATTTTATATGGACCTTTGTATGGGGATTCTAGTTTTCTCTTATTATCAGCTTTTACTAAAACTAGGTCTCCTATATTTAGTTCTATTTTATTCTGTTTCCTCTCAGATTCTAATTTTCTTTTATTTTTTACTTCTAAAATTATGTCTCTTGCTTTTTGCAATGAGTAGCGAAGTCTAATTTGAAGTTCATTTAAATAATTTTCAAGATTGTAAATTATTTTAGGGATATATAATTCGTCACCTGGTAGTCTAGGGAGTTTTCCATATACTAATTCAAATGGTGTGTAATCAGTATCTACGTTAGGAGTTGTGTTATAAGCAAAAGCAAAGTATGGTGTCCATTCATGCCAATTGTTGTCTTCTACGAAATTTAGGAAATATTCATTCAGAACACGGTGATTGCGTTCTACAGTTCCTAAGGTTTCATGATGGTATGGTGTTGAAAAATTTTGTTTTATATTTAATAATGCACAAATCTCTCTCATTAGTTCTTTAGTAAATTCTGTACCTCGGTCCGTTTTGAGAACTTTAAATATACGGTATTGTAAAATTACTTGTTCCACAAGAGTCTTAGCTATTGTTTTTGCTTCTTTGGATTCAATCGGACAAGCGATAACATATTTGGTAAGTTCGCATTGTATAGTGAGTATGTATCTGAAATTGTCTGATGGTCTTAGTGGTCCAACTGTGTCCATTACTACGATGTCGAAACTACTTGATGGTGTATCGGTAATGGTAAAGGGTTCTCTTGTGTATCTCGTTAGTTTATTCTTTTGGCATGAGTCGCATGTTCTTACATAATTCTTAACCATTTTGCTCATATTTTTCCAAATAAATCGTTGTTTTAATTTTATTAATGTCTTTCTGACTCCGAAATGTCCACTATGTGGTGAGTTATGGAATTGTTCTATTAGTCTGTATTGTTTTATATTATCATTAACTCTTTTTGGCATTCTGTAAATAATTATATTGACGTCATTATTCTTTAATTTATTGTATTCTTCTTTCAATTTCTCTACCGGTATAAATTTAAAAATTTCATCATTATCATATAGTACGTACTTTTTATTCTTCAATTTCTTTATTTTCAATAAAAGTTTCTCCATAAATGTTTCTGAAAACATTGGATTTTCGCTTTTATCACATATCACGCGTGTAATTTTATCATTATATTCATTCTGCAGATTATTATTATCATTATTTTCATATATAAATTTTATTCTTTGAAGCTTCTTTATATCATTCATTGATATACATTCCCACATATGGAGGTGATCAGTCTCCTGTTGAGATATGTAATTATTTTTCTTATTTTCTATTTCAATTTCATTTTCTTTATTTGTAATATTTTTATTAAACATGCCACGTGTTATTGCTAGAGTTTTTCTTTCTTTTTCATCAATACAGAGTGGAATCATTTCTTTCAATATTTTTGAATTTAATTCAATGCGAGATAGAGCATCTGCGTTAGTGTTATGTGCTCCCTTTTTATATATAATGTCAAAGTCATAATCTGATAGCTCAAGTCGAATTCTGGTCAATTTTGAGGATGGATTCTTATGTGAAAATAGAGCAATGAGAGGTCTATGGTCTGTTACTACAGTGAATTTTCTGCCATATAGATATGGTCTAAAAAATTGTATGCCCCAATGAATTCCTAATAGTTCTTTCTCAATAACCGACTTATTTCTCTCGTGTTTGTTTAAAGATCTACTTGCATATGATATAGGCAAGTCGTTACCAATTTTGCCTTGTGAGAGTATTGCTCCTAAAGCTACGTTTGAGGCATCTGTGGTCAGTACAAACGGTTTTTCAAAGTTAGGGTATTGTAATATAGGTGGATTCTTTAATCTGTCTCTTAATGTGTCAAATGCACTTTGGCAATTGTTTGTCCATTCGAATTTGACCTTCTTCTTTAGTAAATTATTTAGACAATTTGTTGTTTTAGCAAAATCCGGAATGAATCTTCTATAGTAATTACAGAAGGCTATGAATCTTCTAACTTCATCCGAATTTTTTGGAACAGGGTACTGTTCAATAACTTTATATTTTGTTGGATCGGGTTTAATACCGTCTTTTGTAACAAGATGTCCTAAATATAGGACTTCAGGTTTTAAGAAGCAACATTTTTCTGCGTTCAATTTTAAGTTGTATTGTTTTAGTCTTTCAAATACTCTTATTAGATTTTCATTGTGGTGCTTAAGGCTGCATCCGAAAATTATTATATCATCTACATATAGAAATGCTTCAGATTCCAAACCAGATAATGCTATGGTAAGCATCCTTTGAAAACTGTTTGATGATATTTTTAGCCCAAAAGGTAGTCTCTTATATTGATAGTGACCGCTGTTAGTGGAAAATGCTGTAATTGGTTTTGACGCTGTATCTAGTTCTATTTGATGAAAAGAACTAGTCATATCAAGAGTTGAGAAAAATTTTGCTCGTCCTAGTCTGTCCAAAACGTCTTCTAGTCTTGTTAGGGGGAATTTGTCGTTTACAACTTTATCATTTAAACGCCTATAATCCACAACCAAACGCCATTTTTTTATATCATCTTGTCCCTTTTTTGGGACTAATATTAAAGGGGAGTTGTATGGACTAGTTGAAGGCTCTATTATGTTTTCTTGTAATAGTTTTTGTACTTGTCTGTCTATTTCGTTCAATTGTGTTTGTGGTAAACGATAATTTTTTATATATACCGGAGTGTTATCGTTTAGCTCTATAGTTTGTTGGTAGAAATTGTTAGTTGTTAAGGGTTCTCCTTCCAGATGAAATATTTTTTTAAATTGTTTTAATATGTTGTATAGGGCTTTCTGTTTATCGTCATCAAAATCTTTGAATTTAATTGTTTCTAGTAACCTCCGAAATCTTTTTTCTGAATAATGGTCGTCATCCCGGTGAGTGGTTTTATAAATGTCATAATATTGTAAGGGTATTGTAGATAGTTTAAGTTGTGATGATAATCGTATGGGTGTTTCTAATGTATTTAGAATCTTAATGTGACGATTGCCATGTTTTGGTATTATTGTATTTGCAACGAAAATTCCGTTTTCTATTTCTTTATTACATATAACACTATCTTCACCTATTTCAATGTTGATTTTTACTATTTTTTCACTTCTTGGGGGTATGATAATACTTCTTAATTGTTTTGCATTAGTTTCTATAGGAATTGTGACGATATCTTCCTTTATGTAAACACTAATGGTCTGTGTATGATAATTTATTATGCAGTTGTATTTATAAAAGAAATCCATTCCCAAAATTCCGTCTGTGTTTATCGGAAAGTCACTGTCCACTAAATAGAATTTATGTTTAAAGTAATGTTCTCCAAGTACTACTTCTAATTCAGTCGACCCTAGAGTCTCTGTATGGTCTTTGGTTATGCCATTCAACCTAAAAATATCTTGTTCAAATACATTATATCCGTGTATAACATTTTCCTTGCAAAGAGATATATCAGAGCCAGTATCTATTAAGAAAGTTAATTTCTATGTTAGGTTTTTGATAGATAAATATATAAAGTTCGAAGTGTTCGGATTTATTGTGTGAATCTGTAATTTTCCCTTTCCAGAGATTCGTTCTGAATCTCCAGGGTTTCCTCGTTTCCCTGTCGTTGTATTGTGTGTATGTTTGGTTGGTAATATCTTTGATTGGTATGGTTGTTATTGTTATAGTTGTTCCTATTATTTCTGTTGTAAGCATTATTTGTGTTATGTCTACTGTTAGTATTAGTTGTACTTCTGTTAAAATTTCTACTATTATTGTTGTTGTTATAGTTATTGTTGTGGTTTCTATTATTTCTGTTGCGATTAGTATTAAAATCTTGTCTTTGTTGAATGTGGTATCTGTTATTGTTGTAATTTTTATTTCTACAGTTTTGACCATTAAAATTTTTTTGTCTTAAATGCTTGTTGTTCCGAAATTCTATATTATTACTGTTGTTCCTATTTATTTGTAGGGTTTTAAATGTGTCTGACAGATGTAATGATCTTTCTTGTGTGATAGCAATATCATAAGCTTGAGATAAAGTTTTTGGTTGTGCTGCTATGACTGCTAATCGTATGTTTTCATACAGACCTTCCTGAAAGATTTCCAGTGCTAGTTTTTCGTTCATCTGTTTTATTGTAGAGCGGGATATTTCGTTTATATTTTCTCCAAGTTCTGAAATTTGTTCTAATGTCAAGTCTGCAATTAATGAATTTATTTTTTCTTTATAATTTAGTACGTTACCTTTCTGTCTAGTATTCTTCAGTTCAAAATGAATGCTACTTGCTGTTTTTGTAGATTTGAAATTCTTAGTTAATGAAGTTCTTAATTCGTTCAATGTTGTTGGTGTTTGTTCTATTGTTAAAATATTTCTTACCCTATCATTTAATTTCATTGCTATTACGTATTTTATTAAATGCTTTTTTCCTTGATCATTCAATTCATCGTAGACCAGTTCAACCATTGATAGGAATGTTTCAATGTGTTTTGCCTTTCCGTCAAATGTTGGAATTGTATCCGAAGCCTGTTTACCGTTGAAATTAGACATGGTTCTAGGTTCTACTGTTTCTTCATTAGACATGGTTCCTAATTCTAAAGTTTTTTTGCTAAGGAATTCTTTACTATTTCCTATAATAGTATCAATTGCTGTCTGTTTTAATTCTTTAAATTGATTAATTTTTTCTTCTCTCGCTGTTTTTGGTAAAGTAGCAAGAAATTTACCGTATTTTTTACTAAGTTGTTTAATTAATTTTATTTTTTGGATAATAGTTTCTTTAGTGTATTTTCTACTACCTGATTTTTTTGCATTTGTAATTATTTTTTGCAATTCTCTGTTTATTTCTTCCATCATAATAAGTATGTAGTTTTTCTTATATTATACATTTTGTACTCTATTGCTAACAATTTCTTTTTTTATATAATTTCTTGTTAATTTCCATAATCCAAATACAACTAAAATAATTAAAAGTACTATTATTATTTCTTGGCTAATTTTAATTTTGTTGTCATTTATGGCGTATGCATTTGCATTGCCTTCTATTTTCGCATCATTGTATCAAATTTATCTTCTTCGGTCAGTTCAAAAGTCTGCATTGGTTACTTAAAATTTTTCCATCCTTCATTTTTCATTTGCTTTAATTCCTCAATGAGTTTTTGCTTCTGTTGGCCTCTGCTTAATTTTATAATGTTTTGTATGTTTCTACATTCTATTTAGAAACGTCGTTTTCTTCCGCCTCGTTTTTTAGGGGTTGTTAATTTTACTTCCTTCTCTATTGGTTTTTTTATTGTGTGAGATTTTTGCCTTTTTTTTGTATTCTTCTATGGTTATAGGTCTCGGTCCAGCGTTCTTTGGTGTTGGCGTGTATGGTGGGGGTGATATTGGTGTATTACTAACCGGAACGTATTCTGTTAATTCCACCCATTTCTGGAATATTTGATCTATTTCTTCCTGCGAGCTCATGGATCGGTGATGAGGATGATGTAGTTTTCAAGATAGAAACGAATGACAGGATTCTCTGCCAGGAATGTTTTTTATTTTTCTTTTTTTTATTTATTTTTTTTATTTTATTTTTTTTATATATATATAGGTAAGATCCTTTTTCCAATGTAATAGCCAAAAATATAGTGGCAAGGATTGTTAAAATGATTTGGCAGGATCGCCATGTAGTGAATTTGTGTAATAGAAAAAAAAAAGTTTTAGTATTTTCTAGGCACTTTTGCCGTTTTGCTTGCGAGCATCAAAATGCCCTTTTTGAGAATTAATTAAAAGACAAGTGTTACTTAGTACTTCTAGATCAATTCTGATTTTTATTAAGTAAAAGGCCAGCTTATATACTAAATTATTCCTTGCGTCATCATAAAACATTTGTTCAATTCTTATTCTTTAACATTGACATTGAAATTGTAAATTTCAACAAATATTTTTGAAGAATCATTGAACTTACAATTTTCGCTGATCAAACAAATTTCTTTGATTTGAATTTTATTAAACAATTTTTTGATTACAGTGATGTGCATAACTGCACATACACTACAGCTTCTTCAGTCTGATAATAGGGAAATTTGTTTTACTAACCGAGAAGAGTTAGAATTTTTTATCAGGAAGCTTGAGAATTCAAAGGCACTAGGTATCGACGGAATACAAAATATAGTATTCAAAAACCTCCCAAACACGGCTTTAGATTTGTTAGTAAGAATTTTCAACTTTTGCCTTGAGAATTCATTTTTTCCTAACAACTTCAAACAAGCAAAAGTGATTCATATCTTAAAAAAAGGTAAAAACCCTAAACTACCTAGCAGCTATCGTCCAATCAGCCTTTTAAATACCATCGACAAACTGTTTGAAAAAATTATTTTTAGCAGACTAAAAGCTTTTGTTGATGAGAACGGCCTTATCCATAACTGTCAGCATGGTTTCAGGGCTCAACACTACAATCCATCAAGTCAAACGAGTTGTCAACATGATTAACCACAACAGGAAAAAGAGGCTGTCTACAGGTGTTTTATTTTTATATATAGAGAAAGCATTTGATTCAGTTTGGCATTCAGGACTAATCTACAAACTTCATAAAATTGGGGTTCCTTTACATCTGATTAAACTTATCTCAAGTTTTCTTCGAGACAGACAATTTGTAGTAGATATAGAAGAATCGAGGTCAAACAGTTTTTCAATTTATGCAGGGATCAGTGATTTCCCCTCTTTTATATTCGGTATATATATCAGATTTCAAACCTCTAAGTGGTAACGATGTAGCTTTTTATGCAGACGATAGTGCATTTGTTAGTCAAGGCAAGGTCTCAAATGCAATAGTTAAACGCATGCAAAGTTCACTTACATCAGCACAAAAGTTCTTCAGTAAATGGAAAATAAAAATAAACGAAGAAAAATCGCAGGCAATAATTTTTCCATTTAATAATTCTCCTAAAAGAAATCCGACTCGCCCTTTCTCTATTCAGGGTAATATAATACCATATGCAAATTCTATTAACCCTTTCGCTACAAGTTTTTACTGCGTTGCTAAAAAAATTAATTTTTTAATTTTTACTATAATGGGCACTAGCAATAGCAATCACTACTCGATTTTTAAAAAAGTTTACCCTAAATGTGTTTTTTGGACTGTATCCATATGGATACATATTTCGGCTATGGTAAAGAAAAATGTTGCTATATTTTTTTTATATTTTAGCTTTTATTTATTTCAGTATTTATAACGCATAAAATTAATTTTTTTTACAATAAATCAAACATTGCAATTATTGACATAAACAAACTAAAAATTATAAACCTAAAATTCATATATATTAAATAAATAAAGATAAAAAATAACATAAACCCAAGAAAAATTTTTAAAAAATCATTTCGAATGAAACCTTTTTCAGAACTAGTCGTACTATGACCAGTTGCATAGAATCGGTTCTGGTAAAGGTTTTGTTGGAACCGATTAAAAAAGTTTTTCCATGCACATAACCTAAAAGAAGAAATAATATCTTACCAATAATTTATTCATTAGATATATAATGAAAGTCCTTGAAGCAATTTCTCAATCCATTGGAAATGCACAGGAAAACATGGCACTTTGAGCACTTGTATCTAGTTTGACCCTTACATCCTTTCACTTTACATCTTCCTTTGTCTGTCGTGTGTTCCGGCCAATGCTGATTTCCATCATATCGAACAGAAATTGAGGTTGTAGTGCTACGCTTCTTGCCGGAGGTCGTTGGAGTGATTGCAATATCCTCATTTAGGCACGACTTTGAGCGTCCTCTTTTACGGGAACATGACTGTTGATTGGACCGAGCTAAAAGCCCATTCCCAATATCGTTACGAAAACTTAATAAGTCCATATACTTATTTTTCGGATTATTGTTTTCGTGATCCATACGATACTCTAACCACGAGTTGCATACCGCTAAATCAATGAAGTGGTCAAAAATCTTAAGAGTCCACTTCTTAGACCTTATTGAAATTCTATATAAAGAAAGCAGGAAATCCATTTTATCTACTCCTCCCATATTGAGATTGTACTCTGATACAATGTTTGGTTGTGTTACTTTAAAATATTTCTTTTGTTCAGAGGAAAATCGGGACACTTCTTTCACGGGTTCATGGCCATGGATTGATGACACTAATTGAACAATTCCTCCATCAAGCCATCTGAGAAGAAAAATATTGTCTAATCTTTCTACACGGTAGTCAAAACTTCCTCGGCCTTCTTTTTTAAATCATTCTCAGATTTAAAATCAATTTTGCCGAATCTATTTCCTCTTATAGTACCTGTAGCCCATATTCCTTTTTGGCGTAAATATAATACTAAATTTAGAGTAGTAAAATAATTATCAAAATATAGTTTATGATTCTTTTCTTAAGGAACAGTTTTTGATAGATGAATAACAGAGCAAAATCCCAGTTTGAGCCAGTTAATATAGTACCTTTTCCCTGATATATCTCAAAGTCGTAAACTATGTCTTTTGAGCTGCGAAGGCAAAATATCTTAATTCCCCATTTGACGTGTTTCTTCGGCATATACTGTCTCAGAGTGGTTCTACCTTTAAAAGGAACCATCATTTCATCCACACAAAGATTTTCATCTTTCGGAATAGCGTACGATTTCTGTTTAAACATATTTATAATAGGGCGAATTTTATAAAGCTTATCGCTTTCTGGTGGGTCTATTGTGAACTTTAAATTATTTCGTACAAAATGGAATCTTTGCCTGGACAATACATTTCCAAACGCGGATAGCCAATGGTGCCAATCATTATATTTAGAGCTAGATATTTCAGAAGTTCTTCGGTAGTTAAATTAACAGATTTTCCATCCCTAACCATTGAAGCCCGGTTTGTTGAAAATACCACTTGTTGAAGAAAGTCTTCCGTAAAGTACTCCAAAAAGTAATCTGCAGGTAATTTTGAATTTTTCTTTGGGCATGCTTCAGAAAAAGAAGACTGGATTTGTCCAGGAAGTCTTTTTCCAACGAAATTGCTCAACATTTTTAAATGAAGCCTCTGGAGTTTGCAAAGTTGTTGGATTTCTTTGGACTGATTCATCAACTGTGTTACTCTCTATTATATCAGTGACCCTATCACCTTCATCATTATTATCAACATCAATAACCCTATTACCAATATCAATAACCCTGTCACCTTCATCAATATTTTCAATATCTTGTATATTGATTTCATATGGACCTTCTCTAGAAAGTTCTTCTAATAAAAAACTGTTATTGCTTTCGAAAGCTTGAAATAAATTGTTTACAACTTCAGATTCTTCTGTATCTTCCAAGTCAGAAACATCGGAATCGACAAAATTGGTTAAAATTTTTTCAATTTCAGAGTCTTTTAATTTTTTTTTGTCATTTTTTTAGTTAAATTTAAATGGTATCAGGGCTAAAAAAATAACGTCTGTATCGTAGCAGCATCAAACGTATAATGATTTTATGTGTATTGTGTGCATATCGTTTACAACCACAACTTGCGTTTGTGTTTGTTTAAAATTAAAAACTATTGATACAAAAAGTTAAAGTAAAAATTTGTCTGTATGTTGGATATGTTTTCTTCTAAAAAACATGGTCACATATATAGGTTATTTGTAAAATAAAAAACCCTTTTTTTCAACTAAAGAAAAATATTAAAAAACGTTTTTTTAAAAAGGCTATAATTTTCCCAGTTTTGTCAAAATCTATAAGTTTTTTTATAGAAAATGGTTCGTAAGATCTTTAAGAACAATAATAAGTCAATATCTCGATCAATCTTTTGACTTGGAGATTGTCAGATGCCTCCAAAGTTGAGTGTATCCATATGGATACAATATAGCGAAAGGGTTAAGTATCTTGGTGTTACCCTTGATCGCAAATTACTATTTAAGGATCACCTAAATGACGTATGCCCAAAAGCAGTGGCATGTGGAAGATCTCTTTTCCCCTTGCTCAATAGGAAAAGTAAACTAAGCATGAAAAATAAGCTTCTTTTATATACAGTGGCTCACAGCTTATTTCGTGCAGATGCAAAACAAAACTTTTTAACCTTAAAGAATTAAAACTAATGATGATACCGAAAAAAATTTATCGTTCAATTTTAACTAAATATGTTTATAATAAAATGCGTAATAAAGAAAATTTGAAAAATTTATCTTTTCTTTATAAAGATCAAGATCTTTATAAAGATCAAAAAAAGAATAGTTAAGAGAAAAAAAGCTCACAGCTTATTTCGTGCAGTTTCTTTTATTAATACAAAATACGACATACGACATAGAATACCCTTATTTTTTATTTTATTTAGTATTCTATTCTGTGGTTTTGCGTATAAGTATTCTAAAATCGCACCCAAAGAGAGTATCACGTGTGTTTTGAAAGATGTGCAAACGGACAAGTTTAGAAAAACGGGAATTGGGCCTAATGCATTTAAAAAAAGGAAAAAGTCAGCGTAAAATAGCTGAAATGGTAGGACTGAGTGTTAGTACGGTGCAATACATTATACAGCGATATGTACGCGAAAATCGAGTGGCGGACAAAGGCAGAAATGCTCCAAATAAAATTTTTACGGATGCTGACAAAGTGAAGATTGTCCGGAAAATTAAAAAAATCCAAAGATATCGTCTATAAAGTTGGTGGTCGAGATTGAAAATGAAACGGGTAAAGTATGCTGTGCCGAAGCAGTGCGCCGTGTGCTGCGGGAACATAGCTTCCATGGCCGAGTAGCTCGAAGAAAGACGTTTATATCACACAAAAATAAAAAGTCGGTTTAAATTTGCCCAGGATCATGTGATAAAGCCAAATACGTTCTGGGAAAACGTTATTTTTGCCGACGAGCAAAAATTCAATATTTTTGGTTCGGATGGCATAAATTACATGTGGCGTAAGGCCAATACAGAGCTCCAGAACAAATACCTAAGACCAACTGTCAAACACGGTGGTGGAAGTGTGATGGTTTGGGCTTGTATGGCTGCCTCTGGAGTTGGTAACATTGTTTTTATCGAAGGCACAATAGACAAAAATATGTATTTAAACATATTGAAAGACAATTTGTTGCAAAGTATCAATGCTTTGTGTATGAGCAATCGTTTTCGGTATTACCAAGACAATGACCCGAAGCACAAATCTGGGATTGTGAGTCGTGGCTGCTATGGGACTGCCCACATCTCATGAATCCGCCTCCAAAATCTCCCGACTTAAACGTAATAGAAAATTTGTGTTCAATTTTGGAATTGACGATACGGAAAAGGCAGATTAGTAATCTGAACGAACTTAAAACTGCTCTAGTCGAGGAGTGGTACAAGATCTCCCGCGAAACTACACAAAAACTTGTCGCCTCGATGGAAAATCATCCTAAAGGTGTAATTAAGCAAAAGGGAGGCCATACCAAATATTAAATCATAATTCATCTAAGTTTTTTCTAAGGCTGCTGGCATTGCACGAAATAAGCTGTGACTTGAATTTTTCTTATATTTTAAGTTTTCTTTTAATTACTTTTGCATATGCTTAAAAACATTAGTACAAATTTTTTATTTCAATAAAGGAATGTTTTCACAAAAATTTTCTTTTTGATTAAATCTCTGGCTTTCTTGCAATAACGGTTCAAAGCTGTATTTTGCATCTGCACGAAATAAGCTGTGAGCCACTGTATGTAAAATGTGCATAAGACCAATACTAACATATGCTCGCCCTTTTTGGAATAATTGTGCCAGATCACATAAAAAAAGTTTACAAATAATTCAGAATAAAAACCTAAAGATTATATACAATCTACCGAAGAGATTTCCCACAAGGGATCTGCATGCTTTAGCAAACGAAAGAATCATAGAAACCATTATCAGAGACATGACTCTATTATTCACATCAAAATGTAGAGACTCAAATTTTGAACATGTAAGGAGATTGGCGAACGATAGCTAGGTGTCCTATTTAGACATAGGTCAAGTTAGCTTTCGTTACTTATTTTCAATCTCTTATCTCTTTTTCCCCCGCCCTTCTTGTGATATTTAGTATAGGTTTTTAATATCTTTTTCCTATAATTAATGTATATAATATGTTTTTAGTAAGAAATTTATTTTATACACTTGTTTATTTTTGCTGTAATATCATTAGATAAAAACTCAAACCATGTCATCTATGTATACCAAAACTAATTCGTAAATATGATAATAAATAAATAATAAAAAAAATAATAATATCTTTGAACATTTTATGTGACATACTTTGTTTTACAATTACAGACATGGATCATTTGACTAATATTCTTCAATTGATGGCAAAGTGTTAAGTCCTGACAATATTAAGATACCTAAAAAACGTTTCAGTCTGTTTTTGTTCAATGAACTATTTATTGTTTTTTGTTCTGCATAGTCAGAGTAATTTATATATTACACCCTTAACAGAGTGAGAGGGTACCCGAGTATCCCAAAAAATTTGCTGCAATTAATATATAAAAGTCATACTAAACTCTTGGTTTTGTTTATTATTTTTTTAGAATGTTACGTCTAAGAAACAATAAGTTTACTACGGAAAAAAATTTTGGTCTAAATATTATAAATCCTTTATATTATTTCAATTTGTTTCTTGTTTTTAATTTATTTATTTTTTTGAACAAAAGACAAAAATTCATTATAAAGAAATAATACTAAGAAATAAAATCATAAAAATAATAATTATTATAATAATAAAAATTCATTCAGATCTCTGCAAGCAGGTATAGCAAATTTGATGATTAGTGCAATGGTCGTTGTATAGCCCTAAATAAGTGTTCCTTTATATCTTTATATCAAGCTCAAGCGTCGCAACTAGACTGCCTCGCTTTTCTTTATTTTTCTCAATATCGCTTAAAGCTAATGTGTTACTTACATACTAATACATAGACAATTATGATTAAAGTTATTATATACAATTGAATATACACATGTAGGAAAGGAACATATATAGTCATCTAGCAACAATGCATCTACGAAAAGATCATCCTATTCTCAAAGCACTTCCTAATGAAGTACGTATCATCGGATAAAATCAACCGTGACCGACATATCGCAAACAAAAGAAAGAGAAGAATATAATCCTAAAGGACACTGTACATAGTTGGGAAAAATGTTAAGTTACGTTCCCGAACAACACTGCCTACCTAAACCAATACCATTGTTGCCGGACCAAGACTAACAACCGTCCGTCAAAATACACTACTACAACTCGGCCATCCTGACCATGAGATCCCCTGATCTCATCCTACACACCGCGCCCTTAACGTCTCCCGAACCACGGTCGTATATTAGAGAATGACCAAACGCCTTTATAAGGTGTACGCGATTGCTGAAAACCGTCCACGTTCTCAAGAAGGTATCTGTCATTTCGGAGAACCTTGGACACCTTGTAAGGGCCCTTAAAGTGTGGAACTAATTTCCTGGACACCCCAGGTGTTGAGTCGAAGTTCTTTACCACTACATAATCACCGTCGCTATACTTCCTTGGACTCTTTCTCCGCTTGTTAACATATTCTTCATTATAAGCCTGTGTTTCCTTCTGTTTCTCAGCGGCTCTCTGCCTAACTTTCACAAGATCATCCTGACGATAATTGACCGAATTGTCGAGGATTTCGCTTAATGAATCCACAACCTTCCCCCGTTGGTTCGTACCGAACAGCATTACACTCGGATGTATTCCTATTGATCTATGAATTGTGTTGTTCATACAGTATTCTACACGTTCCAAAACACTATCCCAGGAAATACCCTTCTCCGGATCAACCAGCTTTGCCAACATTGGTCCTATCGACCTATTCACTCTTTCTACTTCCCATTTGCCTGTGGAGAACCGGTAGCCACTAAAATGTGCACAACGTTATTATCCGTCAAGAAATCCTCTAATTCCCTCGACGTGAAACAGGCTCCACGGTCACTCACTATGCACCTAGGCCGGCTATAAGATCTAAAATACTCCCTTAACGCCGACGCAGCCTCCTTCGTATTTGTAGTTTTTTTCGGGTAAAGTGTCACGAACTTTGTACAGGCATCTATCACCACGAGAATATGTTTCAGTGACCTACCATTATCAACAGGACCGTAGTGATCTATATGAACGACATCAAAAGGTTTGTCCGACTTCGGAATACTGTGTAAAAAACCCTCATCCTTACCGCTCTTGGGAGAATATACAATACACTTTAAACAATTTTGCACGTGATTCATTGATTTCGCCCTAAGTTTCGGAAGCCAGTAGGTTTTCTGAATCAATTCGACCATCTTATCCACTCCAACGTGGCCCATTTCGTCATGATATTTATACATTATGCTGTTTTCCATATCCTCCGGGATACAAAATAATAGACTACCCTCCCCAGTTTTCCTATATAATACACCATTTCTCATCTCATACAAATCATGCTCGGTTCGTTGAAGTTTCTCCTTTATTTCCCCTAACCTCTTGTCCCTGTTTTGACAAATCACTAAGTTCTCTTCAAATGAATTCGAGGCAATCACCATTATGTTAGTACTTCTACTCAAAGCGTCTACGTGTTGCATTCTATTTCCCGACCTGTGTTCCAGTACGTAGTCATAGTTCTGAAGTTCCAACGCCCAACGCGCAATTCTTGGATTGAGTTCCTTCCTGCTCAGCTTCATAGTCAATGAATTGCAATCCGTTACTATCTTGAATTTTTTCCCTTGCAAATATATCCGGAAACGTTTCAACGCATAGATAATGGCCAAAGTTTCGAGTTCGAAACTATGATATTTAGACTCTGCATCCGTCGTTCGTTTCGAAAAGTAGAAAATTGGATGAAATTTCCCATCATCCTTCCTCTGCAATAGAACAGAACCAAAGCCTATAGAGCTTGCATCGCAATGAAGTTCCGTCTCATCTTTAGGATCATAAAGAGCCAATACGGGAGCCTCTGTCATTTTACTCTTCAGCAAATCAAAAGCTTTAAGTTCACTTTCCCCAAATTTAAAACTCCGATCCTTCCTCGTCAAGTCGAATAATGGCTTTGCAATACTAGAAAAGTCTTTAACAAACCTGCGAAAATAAGAGCACAAACCCAGAAAACTTTGCACCGAATGTTGTGTCTCTGGAACCGGAAAGTTTTTAATCGAAATCAAGCCCTTATCGTCGGCACGAATTCCCTTTCCACTGATGTTGTACCCCAAATACGTTACTGATTTTTGTAGAAACTCGCACTTGTCAAGCCTAAGATTCAAATTGTTCTCAACCATTCGATCAAAAATTCGCCCTAGAATTTCAAAGTGTTCATCAAGTTCGGCTGTAGCCACCATAATATCATCCAAATATATTACGACTTCTTCATTCCTAACCATGTCTGCAAAAACTTTATTCACGAATCTTTGGAGCATTCTTCAGACCAAACGGCATCCTTAAAAATTCGAACTGCCCCAACGGAGTCACGAAGGAAGTATACTTCACAGAGTCCGGGTGCACAAAAACATGAAAAAATCCGTTTTTTAGATCTAGCTTTGTAAAATATTTCTTTCCTGACAGCCTGTCCAGCAAATCGTCGATCAAAGGAATGGGATAACTATCCTTCACTGTCACCTTGTTCAAAATTCTATAATCTACACACATTCTGATATCTCCTTTTTCTTTACCAAAACTATAGGTGACACAAACTCCGACTCACTCGGCCTAATGTATCCCTTCTCCAAATAATCATCTAAATGTTTTTGCAGTTCCGCCTTCTCCGCATACGATAGCCTTCTTGGGTACCAACTGAAACATTTATCGTCATTCAATCTCAACACGATCTCATTATAGACTTTTGTTTCGGAGGGACGTTCAGGCTGCACGTAACGTCGTTCAAAAATATCACGTAACCTTCTCCTATCATTGTACCCAACGTCATCCCCACTAGTCAGTTCAAAATTCGCGCTATAATCTACGTCAATGGACAAAATAGTTCTATCAAAATCCTCTTCCCTATCATAACTCTCACTGGACATCATTAGTCTAAATCCAGCCCTCCCCAGGAAATCCTTTCCCAACACACAATCATACAATGTCGTCTCGTCCGAAACGACCAACATATCTACCTCAACAACCTTACTGTCAACCATTACAAAACACTTAAACTTTCAATACACTCGCAACTTAGACTCGTTTATTCCAAAAAAGTACTATGCGAACACAAAAGATTTTTCAAGATAAAAAAATTCACGATTTCGACTTTCTGATGAAACTGACCACACTACCTGAATCCATTAAGCATTCTAGGAAAAATACATGATTAAAATTAGAACTACAAGAGAACTTAAAATACCTTACATATTCATCATTAGACACCAGTTGAACTACCTGCTTTCTTTCAGGGCAACTTGCTACGCGGTGATCCATGCTGCCACACCCATAACAGGTTCCCATTTGGCGTTTTGGTTTTTGGCAATCTGCTGCAAAATGGCCCATTGAATTACAATTATAGCATCGAAAATTGTTAGTCTTCTCCCCATCTGCCTGGTCACCATTTCTTCTTACTAGTCTCGGCTGTCTTAGTTGAATTCTTGAAAAAGCCTGAAGTAATTGTGCTTTAGTGGTGTAGCACTGTAAGCTTGTCTGCACCCGAAGCTGGCAGTCTGGTATACCATCTATTATGTGGTCAATAAGCTTGTCATCATCGATGCCAGCTTTGTTTGACAGCATAATCTTTTCATTATAGTAATCAGAAAACGCCTCATTATATCTCCACTTCCGCATTTCAAAATTTCGGCGCATTATTAGCTTGTTTTCAGTTGTGCCGAAACTTTGTTTCATTTCTCCCAATATGTCGTTAACTGTTTCATTCATGAACATTAGTTTCAGATGTAGCCAAGTTTGTGCCTTACCTTTTAATTTGCACATCAGCAAAGTTTTGGCTGTGCATTCGTCGACGTTGTACGAATGAATTATATTCTTAAATTGGCTAATCCACATCTCCGGAAATATACCGCCGTCATATTCAGGAATGATTTCCTTCAAAATGCCAAATTAAATAGTCATTTTTTTGCCGAAATTTTCTCCTCCACCATTTTGTTTGTCCGCTTGTACTTTTTCAGCCATTTTGCGTTTGCTTTCTGAGTCTACGATCATTTTCAGCACTTCATTTTCTTTTTTTAACAGCTCTTTCTCCCTCTGCATCAAGTCTAACTCCTTCTTCAACAGCTCGTTGACAAAACTGCGCGCACTCACATTTTCTACGTCTCGCTCACACTCATTTTCTACTACGGCCCTCTCATTTGCCTGGCAACACTCGTTATCTTTCTGTACCACGCCATCATCTATTATCGCACAATCATTTTCCTGCACATCGCCATTGTTTTTTTGAGGCGCCCCTTTTCGATTTGCGTACAGTCATCTTCTGTAATGATTATCTCGTCCTGGTCTGCTGGACACTCACCTCTTTGCTCGATCGGTACTTCGTTCAGCCGCAACAAAAGATTATTTTTGTACCTGTGGCGGGCATGCCAAGTTGTCGCAACTAGGTACGCAGCTGCATGGACGTATAACCTTTTCCAGACACGCCATTTGCTTCCATCTTTTAAATAAAATTTTAAAGTTTTCCACTTCCCGCTTTCTTTAGTATTATTCCAGCTTTCGTCTTTTCTCTGCAGTCTTTAATTTTATTTTCACTCAAGTAAATTTCTTTAAACACTGGGACAAAAAAAATTTTTTTTTCGAATCCCACTTCTGAAATATTATAGCCGTAAATAAGTGTTCCTTTATATCTTTATATCAAGTTCAAGCGTCGCAACTAGACTGCCTCGCTTTTCTTTATTTTTCTCAACATCGCTTAAAGCTAATGTGTTACTTTCGTACTAATACATAGACAATAATGATTAAAGTTATTATATACAATTGAATATACACGTGTAGGAAAGGAACATATATAGTCATCTAGAAACAATGCATCTACGAAAAGATCATCCTATTCTCAAAGCACTTCCTAATGAAGTACGTATCATCGGATAAAATCAACCGTGACCGACATATCGCAAACAAAAGAAAGAGAAGAATATACTCCTAAAGGACACTGTACACAGTTGGGAAAAATGTTAAGTTACGTTCCCGAACAACACTGCCTACCTAAACCAATACCATTGTTGCCGGACCAAGACTAACAACCGTCCGTCAAAATACACTACTACAGTTGCAAACAGCTTTCTTACAATTTGTGCAAGCTTTACGAGTCTTCCTTCTCTTTTGGTTTTCTTGCTTGCAAATATAGCAACTTTCCACAACTGCAATACGGCCACTAGAATCTCGGTACTGCGAGTGTAATGCTTTCTGGTTTAAACTTTCATCTAGTGAAAGATGTTGCAATTATTTTTGGATTTAGAGATCGTGTTTCTACATTCTCCTTGCACAACTCAAGACTTAAATCTTTCAGAAATTTTCTACGACGGTCAGACGATGTAAATTGTGGATTTTGTTCCATGTAAATAACATATGCCGCCAACGCAGCAATATCGATTATGTTATAGTATAATGCTAACGGCCATCGGTTTGTCCTACGCTTGGTTGTATATTCGCCTAGTAATTTATCTATATTGTCTACTCCCACTTTAGTTTGATTATATTATGATATAATTTCAGGCTTAGCAGAAAAATTTTGTGCAAGGGTAGGCTGAGAATGATTTGTAGATAACATTATCACCGATTTATTTTTTTTAGGTACGTAAGAGCACAAAGTTGCTTCTTTATTGAATGCAAAATTTGTGGAATTTATTTTTCTATAACAATATAATTATAATACAGTAAGTAAATTGTATGAAAAAGTAATAATTATAAATAATAATTACCTGTCTTTATGAGGCTGCATATTTGGTGGAAGAAAACGTTTATTCTTTCTTACAGTCCCAACTAGTGTCATATTCCATGTAGTCAATATCTTGGCCAATTGTAGGAATGTGAAAAAATTATCTGTTGTGATATTTCTTCCCGAATTCTTATATGCGCTTACAAGTTCTAACACAATTTTTTCACCTATGTTTTTTGACGATCTCCTTCTGCTGGCTTACATGTATATAGTTGACCTTGTAGAGGATAGGAATTGCTTGCATCACATGCCCAAAATATTTTAATCCCATATTTTTCTGGTTTCGACGGCATGTATTGAATAAAGCGTGTACGCCCTCGATATACAAACAGTTGCTCGTCAACCGTTATACATTCGCCTATTTTATAATGTCTTTGTAAATTAGAATTCAACATGATCCATATATCTCGAATTGCTGCAGCCTTATCATTTTCCAATTGTGCTTGTCGTGTAATATCATTATCAAATCGTATGAATCGTATCATCATTTTAAATCTGTCATATGACATTATAGCTCGTATAAGAGGAAGGTGATAAGGTTTCCATAATTCTGTTAGATGCTCCTTATTAGATTTATGAACACCACAAATAATCAATATTCCTAAAAACGCGTCAAATTCTTCTTCCGTAAATAGAATGAATTTTTTAAGTTTTGGTTGTTCATTACGGTTTTGACACTTTTCATTTAAATCTTTGTTGTATTTTTCAGTAACTCGCATTCCTTTCCGATTTGTTTCACGCAGAATAATATTACACATTTCACTGGACAAAATACTCTTAAATATATTTTTAGCTGATAACATGTTCAAGCAAGATGATGGACCAGAACGTTGTCGTAAAATATTACGGCATAAAGTTTGTTGTTCCGGAAATGGGTATAGCTGCCAACAAGTACCATCTTTACCGCACAGCTGAACGTTTGATTCGTCTTCATCACTATTATCTAAATCAAATGTTTCTACATATGGCATTTGCTCAGCGTCTGATGCCTGTAGTGCGATTCAGTAACTTTTAAAGACTGAATAGTGGTTAAATATAACAACAACTAGTGTGGTTTGCACTAACCATTGTGCGATTCACTAACTTCGTTTTAACATCTTTGTTATAATTTGATATCAAGTGGCATCTCTGTTACAATAAGAGAAAAACACAAAGAGGAACAGAAAAAAAACAAAAGAATTTGTGTCGACCAAGCAGTGTATAATAATATATTTTCATGAATTACTTTAATTATGATTAATAAAAGTAAAATTCTATAAGAAAATAATATAAATGACATTGTATATCTAAATATTTTTATAATTTTACGTATTTGCTGCAAAATAACAACTTGCCCTCTTTGCAAAAGAGTACGTGCTTCTACTGAACAGCTGACTTGAATCGTTTCGTTAACCACACAAAAATTACTGCCGTTAAGATAACGCCAGTGAATGTGGTTAAAAATGTTACTGAATAGCAAAACCTTTAATTTTGCTGTTAAAATTTTTAACCAACTCAACAGTCTTTAAATAAAGTTACTGAATCGCACTACTGGTCGCCATTGGATGGAATATATTCATCATCATCAGAAGCAATTAATTCATATTCATCACTATCACATTCTTGCAATATCTCCTGAATATCTGTTATACTTAATTTTCCCGATCGTACACTAGAATCATATAGATTTTGATTTGAAGCCATTTCACCAAACTTTCAATTAAATATAAAAATTATCAGAGAAACACCTGTACGCTTTTACAACAGAACAAAGAATGAAGAAATAACATAAAAGTTCATACAACTTAATCTTTTCGGGGAATCCCATAAAATTTATTTGTGATTAGTATTACCATATGGCAAGTTTTTGAAATCCTAAGATTTTTTTTTTTTAAATATATGACACAATAATTGCCAAACTTTTTAAGATAATCCAACACAATAATAGAATCTTTTGTAATTTTATGGGCAAAAATCACAGAAATATTTTGTAATTGAAATTTTTTGTTATGGGCACCCGGGTACCCATGTCACTCTGTTAAAGGTGTTTTTTTTTGTCACTCACATAAGGGTTAATTACTATCACTAAGTTTATGTGCGAGACTGCTTGGGCCTAATAATTATATCTATATTTAAGATTTGAATACTTAGCGTGAAAAAACATACCTCATAATGTACTATTATATGCCATACTAACGCCATGATCGCCTTTTTCCTTCCTTCCATTATATCCGATATCGATATATTTCTAATATCTATGCCTTTCTGATGTAATATTTTAAATAAATCAAAAACTTGCTCGCCTTTTCGTATTGCTTGCTGAAAAAAAAAGATATTAACAAAGTGAAGTTTTAGCATTCTTTTGTATAATATTAACAACAAGTGAGTAACTTACAAAATGCTCTCCTGTGAGCACCTCCAACACTAAAAGCAATTTTTCTCCATTTTTCAGATCCTTGTCTATTTCCGTTATGGTTGGCTATTAATCAAGAAGAAATTATTGTTTGTCACAATAATTTTTTGGAACAGGGTACTGTTCAATAACTTTATATTTTGTTGGATCGGGTTTAATACCGTCTTTTGTAACAAGATGTCCTAAATATAGGACTTCAGGTTTTAAGAAGCAACATTTTTCTGCGTTCAATTTTAAGTTGTATTGTTTTAGTCTTTCAAATACTCTTATTAGATTTTCATTGTGGTGCTTAAGGCTGCATCCGAAAATTATTATATCATCTACATATAGAAATGCTTCAGATTCCAAACCAGATAATGCTATGGTAAGCATCCTTTGAAAACTGTTTGATGATATTTTTAGCCCAAAAGGTAGTCTCTTATATTGATAGTGACCGCTGTTAGTGGAAAATGCTGTAATTGGTTTTGACGCTGTATCTAGTTCTATTTGATGAAAAGAACTAGTCATATCAAGAGTTGAGAAAAATTTTGCTCGTCCTAGTCTGTCCAAAACGTCTTCTAGTCTTGTTAGGGCGAATTTGTCGTTTACAACTTTATCATTTAAACGCCTATAATCCACAACCAAACTCCATTTTTTTATATCATCTTGTCCCTTTTTTGGGACTAATATTAAAGGGGAGTTGTATGGACTAGTTGAAGGCTCTATATATATATATATATATATATATATATATATATATATATATATATATATATATATATATATATATATATATATATATATATATATATATATATATATATATATATATATATATATATATATATATACACTGCTTTTCATTAGAATAAGGCCACTACTGTGTCATACATTTAAAAAGCCTATGCTTCTTTTACATTATAAAGAGGAAAAAATTGTTATTGTAGCAAACGAAGGAATGCCTTAACTGTACAATAACAAGATAATAAAAACTTTTTGAGAAAACCGTTATATATTTTTTTCACATTTTAAGTGATACTGAAAAAATTACTGTATTAAAATGTTTCATTAGAATAAGGCCAGTTGCATTTTTACATGAGAGAAGTGAGGCTCTGACGCAAAATACAGCAAAAGTTTTTGAGGAGCTGTTTACAAGTTTTTTAGGAAGTAATGGGTAGGAAACCATCATTGTCTATAACGGAAAGAGCTAAAATAGAAGCTTATAAGGAAGAAGGCTATTCCAGTCGCGCATAGCTACAAAAATTGGTAGGAGCAAAACTGTTGTTAATAATTTTCTCCAAAATAAAAGTAGCTATGGAGAAAACATGAAAGGTCGCACTTACCGTGCCACATCAGTGCGGGAGCGGCGTTTATTACTAAGAAAAGCTTCCAATTCAGCTGCGTCTGTGAGCAAGATACGCTCTGAAGTTGGTGTAAAAGCAAGCTTGACAACGGTTTGGCGTGTTATCAAAACATGTACGCACTTGCAAAGAAAAAAGCTGCAAAAAAGCCACCATTAAACAGTCAACGCAAGGAAAAGAGGTTAGAGTTCGGACGTGCCAAAATGACATGGAGTAGGGAGTGGAGAACCGTAGTATTTTCTGATGAAAAAAAATGAATTTAAATGGCCCCGACGGTTACAATTACTACTTCCATGATTTAAGGAAAGAACCTCGCTTTCTGACAAAACATCATTCCCGCGAAAGTGGAGTAATGGTTTGGGGTGCCGTGTGTTACTACGGGACATCCGATGTTGTTTTTCAGAGCGCTAAAATGACAGCGGAGTCGTACAAATGTATTTTGGAATCAGCATTTCCACATTTCAATGAACTATTTGGACCAATATCCTGGACTTACCAGCATGAAAACGCTCCCATACACACCGCCAGAGTAGTGAAATCCTGGATTCAGGCACAAAATGTCGGCGTCATGCAGTGGCCACCATATTCACCAGACCTTAATACTGTCGAAAACGTTTGGGGCTGGATGACTAGAAAAGTATATGAAAATGGAAGGCAATTTGAGGACAAAAATTCACTGATGGAAGCTATCAAACAGTCCTGGAGTGAAATTTCGTTAGACTATCTTAAGTCCTTATATGATTCCCTTCCAAACAGAATATTCGAGGTAATTGCCAACAAGGGATGATGCACAAAGTATTAAAGCGTACACCTTTTGATTTTATATTAAAATAAAAAATGTAAAAAAATATTCAAGTTTAATTTTTAGTTATTTACCCATGTGGCCTTATTCTAATGAAACATAAAAAATAAAGAATTTTAGTTTATTTATTTTTAAAAATATGAATAAAAAGTTACTTTAAGTTTTTCAAATCTTCTTTCAGTGTTTTAGATTTTAATAGATCATACTCTTTAACAAAACAACAAAAAAATAAATTAACAGCAGACTATTTTAAGAATAGAGACACAAATTTTCGTTAAAAATCGTGGCCTTATTCTAATGAAAAGCGGTGTATATATATATATATATATATATATATATATATATATATATATGTATATATATATATATATATATATATATATATATATATATATATATATATATATATATATATATATGTATGTTTTTAAGAATCAAATATTTCTAAAGATATATATACACAATATATACATATTGTATATATATATATATATATATATATATATATATATATATATATATATATATATATATATATATACACAATATATATATATATTGTGTATATATATCTTTAGAAATATTTGATTCTTAAAAACATTGATTGGGCTTTCTACGCAAGGCACAAGATCCTCGCTAGAACTTTCATACCTATGAACAGTTCCCGTTAAAGCATTAATTTGTGTAGGCATTCTTGAACGAGCGTCGGCTACAACATTGGTTTTACCTGGCTGATAATTTAATTCATAGTCATATTCTTCTAGTATGGCTTTCCATCTTTTCATTTTGTTATTGTGGTTCTTATGGCTTAATGCAAATGTGAGTGGTTGGTGGTCTGTGGTTATTTTTACCTTTTTCGAGCCATACAGATAATTGTGTAGGGAGGTTAACGCCCAGATTATTGCCAACATTTCCTTTTCGTTTGTGGCATAAGCTTCTTCTGTTCGTGTAAAAGTTCTTGAAATGAAAGTAATGGGTTTTTTATTTTGGGAAAGGACTGCACCTATGGCATGGTTTGAGGCATCCGTAGTGAGTTCGAATTCGACCCCAAAGTCCGGATGAGAAAGTATCACATCATCTGAGATCACGATGTTTTTTATCTTCTCAAATGCTTCTATCGCCTCCTGATCAAGTGAGATAACTTTGTTTTTTGATGCGTTTTTACCGACATTGCCATCATATCCTCTGAGCATGGCTGTTAATGGTTTTGCTATTTTCGCATAATCTCTAATGAATCGTCTATAATAGCCTGCCATACCAAGGAAAGAGCGGAGTTCTTTCAA
This sequence comes from Germaria angustata, assembly GCA_963681545.1. NCBI lineage: Eukaryota > Metazoa > Arthropoda > Insecta > Diptera > Tachinidae > Germaria > Germaria angustata. The sequence continues at coordinate 15,789,822 of OY813003.1, read as the reverse complement.
ATTCTTTGGAACGGACATTTTTGCTATAGCCTTTACTTTGTTTGGGTTTTAGTTTTGATCCCTTCTATACTAATAATAAATCCTAGAAACTCGACATCACTTTTCATAAATTCACACTTATCCAGTTGTACTTTCATATTTGCTTCTGACAGTGTTTTAAGAATTGCTCTTAAATTTTGGAAATGCTCTTCTTCATTTTTCCCAAATATAACAATGTCGTCTATGTAGACATAACATCTTTTCCCTATGTGTGGTCGGAGAATATCGTCAAGTGCAGCCTGAAATATTGAAGGTGCATTTTTGATTCCGAAAGGGAGTCTCAAAAATTCATATTTGCCGTTATTAATTGAGAAAGCAATTTTCTCAATATCTTCCTCTTTTAATCGGATCTGATGGAATCCACTTTTAAGGTCAATGATATTAAAATACCTATTTTTCCCGAGATTCGCAAGAACCTCATTGATCTCAGGTATAGGATATCTGAAAGGAATGGTCACAGAATTCAATTTCCTGTAATCAATCACCATCCTGTACTTTTTTTACCTGAAGCGTCCAATTTTTTTCCACGATCCATACGGGGGCATTGTATGGCGATTTGGACGGTCTGATTATATTATTGGCTAGTAATTCTTCAATCTGTTTTTCGATTTCTGACTTCAGGGCCATAGGATATGGATAAGGCCTTGAATAAATTGGGTTATCTGTAACTGTGCGTATTTCACCCTTAATGTTGGTGGTGTAGGTTAACCTTTCATTTGGGTCTGTAAACACGTTAGAACATTCTTCAACAATCTCATGAAGTTTATTCTTTTGCAATTCTGTAAGGTGGGATAGTCTCAACTCGATATTGTTGACCGACTGAGATGTTTTTTTGTTTCAATGGGACTCTTATAGCGTTGTTTATAGTCATAAAATTTTTATCAGTATGAATAATCGCTTTGATTTCTCTCAATGTGTCATTTCCAATTATTCCATGGAATGTTTCCAAGATTGGAAGGATATAAAATTTTAGCTTTGGTGTATCTGGACCGAAAATGTCTACGAATGTATGATGTGTTATTTCTATTGTTCCGGCAACTGTATTTATATGGAATGATTTATCATTTAAAATAGGATTACGAATTCGAGTGGATTGGATATAATTTTTTATTCGATCCGGTATCAATTAAAAATTCTAGTGTGTCCTCACCCTTTTTAAGTTCGAAGTATGGGAGCGAAGACGGGACTAGTCTAACAAATAAACGCTGTCTATTTCTTTTCCGTCATTAGAGATGGGATTCGTATCCTCTAATTTTCCTGGATTATCAAGTGGATAACAGGGGTCGTAGTAATTATCGAGGTCATAGTACTGGGCATCGTGTTGGTAATCTTTATTAAAATTCATGAGATGGTTTTGTTGTATCTGCTCTATTTGATCAAGCGGATAAGAAGAATTATAATATTCGTATCGGTCATAGTATTGACCATCATATTGAGCGTCATTATTGGTGTTCATGAAATAATTTCGTTGCAACTTAGGAGGAACACCACTAGAGGTTGCGTGTGGGCGTTTCTGGGCAAATTGATCATTTCTTTGGAAATTTTGATAATTTGCGTTCTTTGATCTTATTGATTGGTCGACTTCAATAGGTTGAGGGGGTTTCGGTGGAAAATTTTGCCTATTATTAAATCCTGTAAAATTTGGTCTTTGATTTGATAGGCTAAACTGGTGTGGGGCAAATGGTCGTTGTATATTTTGAAAGTGCGGCTTGGGTGGATATTGTTTAAAGTGGGGTGGCATGTGAGCCAATTCTGGATAAAATACTGGCCTTGAAAAATGATGTGGCTGTTGCATTGCTGGTGGGGGTTTATGTATGTTGCCACGCGAATGATTGTGAGCATAATTTGCTCTGAAATGCATATTGTCCATTTTCTGGCACAAATTGAGTGCCTGTATGTAGGTCGCCGTTCAGGCCTCTTACGAATGTATCGAGAGCCTTTTCTCACCTTTCGCTTCTTCTGAAATATCCAAACACGATACTTTATCCAGAAGCAATGACAGGTGTTCATAGAGCTTTTTGTAGAATTCTGTTATTGGCATATTTTTTTGGAGCAGGGTGGACATCTGGTATTCTAATGTACCGATATCCCTTTTGTCTGCATAGTGCATCATTAGCACTTTTTTAATTTTATTCCAATTAAGTGGGGTTCTATAAGATTCCAGAGCAGCGTCTGCTTCACCGGTAATCTTATGTCTAACTGTGTGTAATATTGCATAATTTTTTTGACTACCTTCTATGGACTTAAATATTTCAAATATTCGATCCACGGACTTTCGCCATGAATTGAAATCGCCACTCTTACCATTAAATTCTCTAAGTGAATTAACTATATCGGGAATCTTATCTACATCACGAATGGATCCCCCTGGGAAATTATCATTGTTATCTCCTGTCTAAAATTCTTTAAAAGGATTTAGAATTTCCTGAACCTTAGCCGAAACAATATTTTCTAAATCAGCACAATTTATAGTAATTGTGTCCTGATTCCTTGCCGTTGCAACGCTTGTGCTTGCGGTAGACGCACTAGGACTATTTGTCGAAATTGACAGTCTAGAGAGAGTGTCCTGTATGGTACTTAAAGTATTTTCCGTCATGATTCAGAAACAGGTGTTATTGTTTTTTTAAGGAAGGAAAAGAAATTTTAAGATTAACTTGGATTTCTTTCTTTGAAAAGTTTTACAAAATTAAGGTTATTTCTTCGAAAATTCTCCAAATTACAATTTTTTAATAAATTTGTATCTTTAATTAATTTAAAATTTTTCTTGAACTAACAGTTATTTTGATAGTTCAAATATTCACACAGTATCAAAGAAAAGAAAACTTTTATGCGAATTAGTGTGATGACTACAGTGGAAAATTTATTTCTTAAGCTATTTTAATCTCAATATTATTTTATAAACGTTTTTTTTTTTTTTTTTTTTTTTTTTTATAGCAAAATTATTAAAAAAAAATTATCATGCAATCCTTCAAAAGTTAACGCTTCTTTTTAAATTGTTCTTAACATTTATAAATGATTTACTATAAAGTTTTCTTCTTTCTTATTTTAAACTGTAAATTTTTTCGTAATTTTTACTTTTGTATCTCAATATTATCTTCAATTATTTAATTTTATTTTCAATTATCTTATCTAATAACTTACATTAAACTTAAAGTAATACCCAACATCGCTGAACTCCTTTTATTTTGTAGGTAGGTGGGTGGATCGTTGTATCCTTTTCCTCTCCTGGTACTCTGGAACGGTCACACTACTAATCCCTTTTATTTTTGGAGTCCGTAAAGTTAAATGTTAAATTTTTCAAACTTTTTAGTTGTCTGAATTATTTCACTTTTTAATGTTTGTTAATTTATTAATTAGCACTATTTCCAGACTTTACTTAGCTTTACTTTTTATATTGAAACACTTTTTCACTTTACCGATACTGGGTCCCTGCTCGGGCGCCAGTTAATTTTATATTTTATTATTTGTTATAAAAAAATTATGTTTATTTTTTTTATAGGAGCTTAATCTCTTTATTTATTAATTATCAACTTAAGACTGACAATTACAAAATTCTTTTCCTTAAACGTAACTTATTTTTCTATGCACTGAAATTGTTGACTCAACGTTTTCCCACGAGTTGCAAAATTATTTGTTGGCGCGTGTGCAACGTCAGCAAGACGGACAAGACGGAGTTATTTATAATGTTGATGTTGAAATATTAGACGTATGCAGCAAAACAGAATTTAATGTGAAAATGTTTATGTGTTGATTACGGAAATTAATGTGAAAATATTTATTGTGTTAACTTATATATATATATATATATATATATATATATATATATATATATATATATATATATATATACATATATATATATATATATATATATATATATATATATATATATATATATATATATATATATATATATATATATATATATAAAGTATATATATATATATATATAATATATATATATATATATATATATATATATATATATATATATATATATATAAGTATATATATATATATATAAATATATATATATATATATATATATATATATATATATATATATATATATATATATATAAACATATATATATATATATATATATATATATATATATATATATATATATATATATATATATATATATAAACATATATATATATATATATATATATATATATATATATATATATATATATATATATATATATATCTACTATATATAGTATATAGGTTAGGTTAGGTTGACAGGAGGGGTGCGATAGCCCATGTCATACGACATACACCTAAGCCAGTGAAGGCTTGTTGTGCGCTCCCTTGAGTTTAACCATAACATATTGACCCAAAGGTCTAGAGAAACTCCGTGTCACTCACAAAGTTCCTTATTTTCCTCCAGCATATTCCCCGTAATCGGCTTATGTCCGGTAAGATGTCACCCCCAAGATATCGGGACCTTATTTGTGAGAAGGCGGGGCATTGGCACAAATAGTGTTCCAATGTTTCGCTCTTCTTCCCACATGCTCTACATTCATCTCCTCCCGCTACTCCCATGCGTTTAAGATGTGTCAGTAGTTGAGAATGCCCTGTGACAACTCCCATTATTCTACTTAGTTCGAGCTTGCTAAGTTTTAGCAGCTCCCTCGTTCTTCTCTCGTCTGGATCTCCCCATAGAATTTTTGTATTGTAGTGAAAATACACATGCATGCTTCGCTTGCATTATTAAGCAAGTTGTTAACCTTATGAAATATTCTTTCATGCATGCTTCGCTTGCACTATTAAATGAAAGTTATTAACCTTATGAAATAGTCTCTCATTTTAATTAAGAATATCATGTTTCAAATGAAAAGAGTTGATGACTCCATGGATTCGTATGACACCATGGATTGACAAATATATTTGTGTATTTTCTCTTACCCTCAAATTCGCTTAGCTTTAAGATTTGTGTTAATAATTAATAACTATAAGTACGAAAATTATTCAATAAAGATTTCAATCGGTGTTTTATTCTTGACAGAAGAAGTATATTTTTATATTCTTGATATGGCGACCGTGAGCAAAAAAAAGAATTATTTAATTTAACAAAAAAGTTTAAAAAACAATTTAACGCGGAAATGTGGTAAAAAAAGACACATATGTATATTAAATAAACAGTAGTGAAAATTAAAATCAATTTATTATCTACAAAACCCAAACAAACTTGAAAAAAAAATGTGGTGGAAAAAAATATTAAATACTATTCCACTTCTTGTGGCTGGCTACGAAGTCGGGAAAGCCTCTGAAGAGGACGATAATAAACAATTAATTGAAATATTACGTAATAATGCACAATCTAATCATGAACAAAGTGTTAAACAAAACAATGAAATGAACTATGTTGAAATTTTTTCGATAGTTGCAGTAATCATAATAGCTGTAATTTATTTAACAAAAATAATATGTAAATCATTAAAAGCTAAAGCAAATAACAACGTCTCAAGCCAACAACAAATTTAATAATTTTGGAGCAACTTTATTGAAGAACCAAATCCAAATATAAGACTAGAAGCAGCAGAAATACCAGCAAAAGCAGCAGCATTCAACACATCCTGAGGCTAAATGGAATCAAAATACGATGATGAAAATTTTTAAAGTATATAATTGTAAGTTTAGAAAAAAATTAAATGAATGTTAACTTAAGAATTAAAAAAAAAAAATTATAAATTATGCAATGGGAAGCTATAATAAGTAACATAGAACCGTTTCAAATAAAATTTAATCAATCTTACAAATGTTTGAATCAAAGTAGAACAATAAAAACGGAAACAGTAGAAAAACATGTACAAACTCTAGTTGAAAATTTTAACTCCATTAGGGCAATATTACACAGACAATACGACAGATACTCTACGTCACATAAAGAAAGAGCAAACGAGATATTTCACACATTAAGAGATAAATTATTAAAAATCTTTCATAGACATAATATTAATACCAAGGTACCATTAGCATTAGGCTGCGAAGTAGTTAGAGAAATTACTGAAACGGACGAAGACGAAGATTCAAAAACGGAAGAAATCAGTGAAAGTGAAGGAATAATAGTAGTAACCATGACACGAACAGAGGATGACGTTATAGATAAAACAACAAAAATTGTCCCCGTATTTGACGGTAATGTAAATGAATTACAAAGTTTTCTTGATGCGTTAACTCTAATAGATAGAATAAAAGATACTCATGAGATAATTGCCGTAGAGGTTATAAAAACGAAATTGAAGGGCCATGCCAGAAATATAATAACAAATGAGAATACCATTCAGGATATTAAAGCCAAATTGCAATCATCCATAAAAGGAGAATCTTCTGAATTACTATGTTCAAAATTAATGAACATAAAACAGCATGCAAAATCGGCTACCACATATGCAGAAGAGATACAAGAAATTACAAAAAAACTTGGTAGTGCTTATATAAGAGAAGGCTATCCCCAAGATATAGCCGAAAAATTAATAAAACAAAATGCGGCGAAGGCCATTTCACGAAATGCCACAAGTGATGAAGTAAAACTTATTATTAAAACAGGAAACTTTATTTCATTAAATGAAGTCGTATCCAAATTTATAGAAGCAAGCACTGAGGCTTCCAGTCCAAATTCTTCAGTGTTTTACTTTAAGCGCCATGGCTCTGCTAATTCTAACTTCCAAAATGCCAGATTTAATAATAACCGGGTACATGGACAACACTGGCGTAGGAATAACAATTTTAGAAATGATAACAATGTTAATAATAGGCGACATGGAAACCAAGGCAACAGTTGTTATATATATGACTTGTCGTATGTGCTGTAGCTGTTCATCTAGAAGATTCTTTATTTTTTCATTATAGTGATCTTACAAACTAGATATCAGATACTTGTAACTATATACCAATTATCATACATGTAGGGTTGCCATTAATCAACAACATGATTCCATGACATCTCCCTTCTTTATAATATGTCATACACTATTCCTAAACTTACTTTACACTACCTTAAACTAAATTAAACACTACCTTAAACTAAACTAAACTAAAAATATTTATATGTGTATGTACATAATTATGTATAATTCTAATAAAATTACAAATTTAGTTTCTTCGGAGCAACTATTCGTCTCCCCGATCTTGTACTACATGAAGTAGCAATATTTACATTTTCGTTATTAAACTTGTTATTATTTACATTTTCATTATTTTCATTATCATAACTATCCTTATTTACAATTGCATTTCCTTCAATATTACCACTAGAATCTTTATTTTCATTGCCTGCGTCAATATTCTGGGTTCCCTTATTCACATCTGTCTGGTCTCCATCGTATGTATCATGATAATAAAAACACTCTTCTTCACCAAACCTCCCCTTGTCTCTATATCTATTTTCGCTACTATAGTCATGTGGTTCCGCCGGTTTCTTCATTATATGTTGCCTATTTCTTCTATAGTCTACTCCCTGTTCGTCCCTAATAAAGAAGGATCGAGGTGTCCTACATTTTCCTATAACTCTCCCGGGAGACCACAATGAGGAAGGGTTTTTCTTAAAGTATACTCTCTCCCCTATATCTACCTCCTTTAAATATTTTGAATCCCTGTTATAATTTCGGGATGATCTAACTTGCCTTTGCTCGATCGTTTGTTGGACTTTTTTCCAATTAGTAACTTTTGGCTTTAAACTATAATCACTAATAGGAATTTTTGTCCGTAATTTCCTACTCATCAAAAGCTCTGATGGACTTGGCAAGTCACTTTTGCTTGTGGTACGAAATTGCAATAAAGCTATATATGGATCTGACCCAGATTCCTTGCACTTATACAAAATGTTTTTAATTGTCTGAATTGATCTTTCGGCAAGCCCATTGGAACGAGACAAATACGGACTTGATGTTATATTATCAATTTCCCAGTCTGCACAAAATTCACTAAAAGTTTTTGAGTTAAAAGGTGGTCCATTGTCCGAAATCAAAATCGCCGGTATGCCATGACGAGCAAAGATACTTTTCAACTTTACAATCACATATCTGGCCGAGTAACCCGAATTCAAAATTTCTACCTCAAAATACTTTGAATAGTAGTCCACTACAAGTAAATAAGATCGGCCCTCGAATTCAAAAAGATCACACCCCACCTTAAACCAAGGTATGTTTGGTATGTTGTGATTCATCAATTCCTGTTTCGGGTTAGAGTTCCTGTGTCTCAAACAGGTATCACAATTCGATACCATATTATAAATGTCAGCATTAATATTCGGCCAAAATATAGAGGCCCTTGCCAAGCTTTGACAGCCACCTATTCCCATATGTCCCTCATGAAGGAATTCTAGCATTTTTCTTCGTATGGACCTAGGAACCAAAACACGTCTATTCTTGAATATTATGCCATTAACTAAACTTAGCTCATCCTTAATGGAATGAAACTGTCGAACTCGAGCATCTATTTGCTTCTTCTTGTCTGGCCACCCATTCTTCATAAACTCAATTATTTTCTGAAATACTTCATCTTTTTGTGTTTCCTTCCTTATCTCGTCTAAACTCCTGCTTGGTACTGGAAGTTGACAAACCAAGGTATTACATTGTAAGTCAATATCCTTATCAAAACCTGCCATGGCCTTTTCCCTAAGTGGTGCTCTCGATAGAGTGTCCGCTATAAACAAATCCCTACCGGGTTTATACACAACCGTCAAATTATAAGATAGTAGACGTAACATGAACCTTTGAAGACGTGTGGGTATGTTGCACAATGGTTTGTCAAACAATGGCACCAAAGGCTTATGGTCTGTCTCGACAGTAATATTTCTGCCATATAGGTATT
>OY813003.1:15773759-15778759 GCA_963681545.1 Germaria angustata | reverse complement strand
TGCTATATTTAGTAAATTTGTCTCCAAATTACTTTCTGAATTGCTGTAAGGTAAAGATAAAGATGCATCTTCTTCAGTTTCCAAACTGTCACTTTGTATTTTGTACATCAAACAAATATTGTGTAGTGCACAACATACGTTTAGAATTTGGGCTGCCTTTTGTGGGGAGTAATGCAGTTCTCTCGCTGCCAAAAGGCAACGAAATCTTGCCTTCAGTACTCCGAAAGTTCTTTCTATAATTGATCTTCCTCTGGAATGTTGATCATTAAAAAATACTTCATGGGAACTCTCAATAGCATTTCTGAATGGTGTCAATATCCATGGTTCCAAGGGATAACCAGAACACCTGCAAAATTATGTTGACTTATTTTGTAAGCTATTATTAGAGTTTATATAAATATTTTACCAAGAATTCTAATACCAGTATCTCCATCTTGAAACTTTCTTTTCAAATATTGCCTTTCTTCTGACAAATTCCAAATGTGAGAATCATGACAAGCGCCTCCAAAACGTCCATTGATGGCCCTAATATACATTTCATGATCGCAAACCTAATAAAAAAATTTACGTTGTATAATAATTTGGTATATACATTTAATTTCTTTATTAAACCCTACCGCCATAGCATTTATACTGTGCTTAAGTTTTCGGTTAAAATATAAATGCTCATTGTTATTTGGCCTTATTATTTGTATGTGAGTTCCATCCACTGCTCCAATAACTCCATGTATTGCACATTTGCTGTAAAAAATCTTTTTGCCTCCATTTTTTTCTCTTCACTCATTCCGAAAACAATGTGTTTAGGACAAAGATTTTTTTCTATTGATTCAAATACCTCCGACAAACAAATAAAAATATATGACTGCGACATTCCCAACAGGCGGTCTTGGCCAATCTGATGTTAATAACCACCTGTCCCTAAAAATTTCAATGTGGATGCCAATTTCAACATAGGAGGGATGGCGATGGATCTTTGCGGTGCTTTTAAGTCATTATTAATGGAGTTTAACACGTACAGAAATGCATCTTTATTAAGGCGAAAATTTTTTATAAATCTGCAATGTCGCAAGACGAAAGTAAATAAAACACGAGCAGCTGCAGACGCTTACTGACCTATATTTGTAAATTCAATGTTTATATGTATATATGCATAATAATTGGAGTTAAAGTTACAGAGATGTAAATGCAATTAGTTTTGTAGCATTAAGTTCTTTTATGAAGTTCTTTCATATTTGTAGTATTAGGGTGGCGCATAAAGATCAATACTCTATAAAATCTGAGAAATATTTTTGCGTTAAATTCAATCATATATACGAATCATTTATGAAAATATATTACTCACGAATTTTCACTGAGATTCATAAAGTTTGATGTATCTCTTATAAATTTTCTTTGAATTCTCTCTGGAATACAATCATCTTCATCACTTTCCCACAATAAAACACTATCCATTTTATTCACTTGTGAATTTTTTAGTTTGCAGTTTGAACTTTTTTAAAACAAATTTGACGTTTGTATAAAACAATGCAAAGTGCTGCCAAGTTTTATCATATAGAAACTGCCATTACTTAAAATTTCCCTTAAAATTGCAAACACAACTCTGCAGGCCTTTCGAACGTACTATATAATACCATTTTCCTTTCGATTCGGAAATTCATTTCGAAAGCCTTTTCGATTCGAATAGAAATACATAATAACCCCCCTGAATTGTTATGTACTGAATTGTTTACTATTTCTTATTCACTACATTGTTGTTGTTAGTCTTATTTGCTTTTTGTTTACTCATTTTAAATGAACACATAACAGCTATACATACATGCATACATAGTTACTTGTTTACTAGCAAAGCGACAACAAATAAGATCATGATTATTGCTGTTGTTGTCTGTCGGCATTTGAATATTGGGTACGTGTATGTGTGTATGTGTGTATGGCTTGTGTTTACGTTTAATTTGAGTGTACGATAATGTAAACAACTTTAACAAACAAACATGATGATTATTCGAGAAATGATCATTAAGAGTATAAAAGCTGCGCGCATCAACGTCAGCAGTCAGCCAGTAAAAAGTAAGGAGTTAGAGTTAAAGTTAAACTCAGTGAGAGTCAGGGTTCAGTAGACAGACAGTGTTGAGTCTGTGATTAGTTAGACTTTACCGTGATCGTGTAAAGCGTATTAAGTGGTTACTATTGCTTTTGAGCATAGTAAAGTGGTATTAAATTAAATAAAGTAGTAGCTGTTAAGTACTAAAAATCAAAGAATTGTGCGTTTAATTTCTTTGAAATAAAAGAACCCACGGAAAACGTTTTTAAAAAGGTAAAAACGTAACAATTGGTGTCAGAAGTGGGATTGCAAAATGAAGTTCGACGAGCTAAAGGAGGAACAGCTAAAGAAGGAGTTGACTAAACTGGGCCTGTCCACAGCTGGTAGTAAAGTAGAGCTGCAGAAGAGGCTATCGGAGGAGTTTGTTCGGCTTGGCCTGGACATCAAGACCCATGCGTTCGAAGCGAAGGAAGAACTGGAGATGGGAACACGTTCAGCTACAAGCAACATGGACATAAACTCTATGCTTGCCGTGATTATGCAGTCTCTCCAGAAAATGGAAGAAAACTCTAAGGCCAATAGAGAAATGTTGTTGCAGAAAATGGAAGAAAGCTCTAAGATGCTGAAAGCAGTAAATAAAAAGCTAGAGGATATCTATGGGGACGCGAATGCGAGGGTTAACATCCTTAAAGATAGATGGAATTACAAGGAGAGAGAAGTTCACAGCGTCAATAGGAAATTCGATGGGACAGAAAAAGATGTTCACGAGAGGCTTGATATTCTGGAAAATGGTGTAGATCAGAAGCTACATTCGCAGGAGGAGAAATGCACTGAGTTAATCCTGGCATTAAAAGGCTCTGATGCACAAGTCCTGGAAACTGTGGCCGCTACAGCAAGGAACCAGGATGAGGACGTTATGGCGGCTATGCAACGTAAGTCTGGTGGAGAGCATAAGGGGCAGATCCACAGAATGGAGCTAAAGCCGCAAAAGCTAAGGAAAAATATGAGGATGTCATCAAAGAAATTAAAGCCAATGGCGGCAGTACAGCGAACGGTGGTGGCAAGAATCGCGGCTATGCAAGACAAGTATGGTGGAGAGCATAAGGGGCAGATCCACAGAATGGGGCTAAAGCCGCAAAAGCCAAGGAAGACTATGAGGATGCCGTCAAAGAATCTAAAGAAAATGGTGGAAATACAGCGAACGGTCGTGGCGAGAATCGCGGCTATGCAAGACAAGTATGGTGGAGAGCATAAGGAGCAGATCCACAGAATGGAGCTAAAGCCGCAAAAGCCAAGGAAGACTATAAGGATGCCGTCAACGAATCTGAAGAAAATGGTGGCAATACAGCGAACGGTCGTGGCAAGAATCGCGGCTATGCAAGACAAGTATGGTGGAGAGCATAAGGGGCAGATCCACAGAATGGGGCTAAAGCCGCAAAAGCCAAGGAAGAATATGAGGATGCTGTCAAAGATTTTGAAACCAATGGCGGAAGTACAGCGAATGTTAGTAGCAAGAATGGACGAAAGGCTGGCAAAAAGAAGGCGAAAAAGAGCAAGACAGCTGATTCCGAGGAAGAGGAAGAGGAAGAAAATGAAAGCCAGGTGCGATGGAGTTGCGGACCCTGATGGATTCCGCGAGGGACAACTGGTTCTACTGTTTAAAACACTGAGGAAGATAGGACTGTCTCCCAAACTACAAACACAGTGGGATGGACCATGCAAAGTGGTAATGAGATTGAACGATGTTGTGTATGGGATACAGAAGCACAATAGCCCCCGGTCTAAAATGAAGGTGGTACACTTAGAGCGACTCGCGAAATACGGAAGCAGTGGTTCTGTGCCTGTTCGGGACGAACAGGCTTAAGCGGGCGGCAGTGTTACGAATTTGGAGTGAATAGTCCTATTGTAATTGCTCTAGAATATACCGAATTGTTGTTATTCTTAATTATTGAATTATTGATTCTTATTACTTAGTTGTTTATTATTTGCTGAATTGTTATGTACTGAATTGTTTACTATTTCTTATTCACTACATTGTTGTTGTTAGTCTTATTTGCTTTTTGTTTACTCATTTTAAATGAACACATAACAGCTATACATACATGCAAAGTTACTTGTTTACTAGCAAAGCGACAACAAATAAGATCATGATTGTTGCTGTTGTTGTCTGTCGGCATTTGAATATTGGGTACGTGTATGTGTGTATGTGTGTATGGCTTGTGTTTACGTTTAATTTGAGTGTACGATAATGTAAACAACTTTAACAAACAAACATGATGATTATTCGAGAAATGATCATTAAGAGTATAAAAGCTGCGCGCATCAACGTCAGCAGTCAGTCAGTAAAAAGTAAGGAGTTAGAGTTAAAGTTAAACTCAGTGAGAGTCAGGGTTCAGTAGACAGACAGTGTTGAGTCTGTGATTAGTTAGACTTTACCGTGATCGTGTAAAGCGTATTAAGTGGTTACTATTGCTTTTGAGCATAGTACAGTGGTATTAAATTAAATAAAGTAGTAGCTGTTAAGTACTAAAAATCAAAGAATTGTGCGTTTAATTTCATTGCAATAAAAGAACCCACGGAAAACGTTTTTAAAAAGGTAAAAACGTAACAATATATATATATATATATATATATATATATATATATATATATATATATATATATATATATATATAATATATATATATATATATATATATATATATATTATATATATATAATATATATATATATATATATATATATATATATATATATATATATATATATATATATATATATATATATTATATATATATATATATATATATATATATATATATATATATATATATTATATATATATATATATATATATATATATATATATATATATATATATATATATATATATATATATATATATATATATATATATATATATATATATATATATATATATATATATATATATATATAT
>OY813003.1:15681259-15768759 GCA_963681545.1 Germaria angustata | reverse complement strand
CCACTGCTACAGCAAATTCCGATCTTGCACGAACTGTAGCCAAAATCAATGATATGAGGAATGTCTTGCCATTGCCACCAGTCGCATCCAGGAAAATCATGCCGCCATTTCCATCATCAATTGCCTTCATCACCGTATCGTATACTTCTTTTTGTTGGGGATTCAACAAAGGTACATTCATTCGAACAAATTGGCTTAACGCATTTGTGTCGTATTCATGTTCATGCTGCAATTCTCGTTCGAATGCGTCGTTTATTCCACGATTAGGCGATGTCATTCCTAACCTGACTAACAAACTGCCGCACATTATATATTATATATATATATATATATATATATATATATATATATATATATATATATATATATATATATATATATATATATATATACTTATATATATATATATATATATATATATATATATACATATATATATATATATATATATATATATATATATATATATATATATATATATATATATATATATATATATATATATATATATATATATGCTAAGCGTTACAAGTAGTAACCAACTTAAGATTACTGGCTGCATTTCGGCTTCCGCTGGTTGATTTGTTCGGCCTTTAGGATTATCCTTTTCCTGAATTACTGGGGTCCCTCTTGGCTAGATATTTCCAACCCGCTGGTCCAAGCAATCCGTTGTCCAAGGATTTCAGTTTTTATCACTTAGTTCTATCTCTTATTTTATTGAGTTGGGATGGTTTTTAATATTTAGTCACTTTATTAAAATATTTTTAAATTCCTCCTTAAATTTCCTTTTTTTTTCTTATTATTCTTTTGATTCTTTGAGGTAGTTTTATTTAATATTAAATCACTTCATTAATTTTATTCTTTTTAATTCCTTTTAGAAAAGATTTTAATTCATAATTAATTTTGCGACACTCAATTTATTTTATTTATAGTTAAGTTACTTTAAGATATTTTATTTAATATTAAGTCACTTGATTAGTTTTTCTTTTTTCATTTTAAATCCTTTTAATGTCGTTAGAAAAGATTTTTATCTATAATTAATTTAGCTTAGGATATTTTATTAACCTTTGTTGCGATTACGCCTTACTTCTCTTTTTCAGGTTTTGAGTTTTTCACACGCGAATCCTTACTTTCTACTTTTTAGGATCTGGGCCTTTCACTTACGAATCCTTACTTTTTATTTTTCAGGATCTGGGCCTTTCACACGCGAATCCTTACTTTTTATTTTTCAGGATGTCTTCCGCGTGTCCCTGCTCGGGCGCCAATTAATATTTCAATTATTGAAATATTTTAAAAACATAAGAGCGCAGACAATATTGTGTGGAATTGTGAAATACATAGTAAACAAAAATATTTAAATAAATTTTAATTTAAAAGGAATCGATTTTATAAAATTTTTTGAGGTAATTAATAAGGAGTTATATTTTGTAATTAAGTAAGACTATTTTTTGAAAATAAAATTTCAGTCCTAAACTATGTCTGGTGAAAATATAAAAACAATTCGGAAGAGAAAGTTTATTTCTTTAGAAGTAAAAATACAAATTTTAAATCGTCTGCTAAAAGGAGAAAAAGCATCACACATTGCAAAAACCCTAAATTTAAATGAGGCGACAGTCCGCACAATTAAGAAAAGTGAGAAGAAAATAAGGAATGCTGTTGTTGCAGGATCTTCGAAATCCGCAAAAATGGAGAAAGCACTTAGCATTTGGATTGATGATAGCTGTCAGAAAAAGATTCCATTGGACAGTAATATAATTAGGCAAAAAGCTCTTAAAATTTATAATCTTAAGCAAAATGGAGAATCTTCTGTGAACCCAGATTTTCTAGCCAGTAAGGTTGGCTTGAGAAATTTAAAAAGCGTTTTTCACTTCACAATATAAAAATTCAAAGTGAAATTGCATCAGCAGATCATGAAGCTGTCAGGTCATATCCAGAAAAGTTAAAAAAAATAATTGAAAGCAAGGATACACATCAAAACAAGTTTTTAATGCCGATGAAACTGGGCTTTGGTGGAAAAAAATGCCCAATAGAATATTTATATCAAAAAATGAAAAAACTGCACCTGGATTTAAGGTATCAAAAGATCGTGTAACGTTACTTTTGTGCAGTAATGCCTCGGGAGATTATATGACAAAACCCATGCTAATTTATAGATCTTTGAATCCCCGTGCACTTAAAGGTATAAATAGAAAAGGGTTACCGGTATATTGGAAAGAAAATTCAAAAGCTTGGGTAACTGCTGATTTATTTAGAAATTGGTTTTTAAATTGTTTTGTTCCAGAGAAAGAAACTTATTTAAAGCGCAATAATTTAGATTTCAAGGCGCTATTACTAGTAGATAATGCGCCAGGTCACCCGCAAGACTTATGTCATCCTAACGTCCAAATAGTGTTTCTACCTCCTAATACCACTACATTGCTACAGCCTTTGGATCAAGGTATTATTTATACCTTTAAGACTTATTACATAAGAAGATCATTACAATGGATTTTAGACATAACTGATACAAAATCTATTGATGTAAAGAAAGCTTGGAAGCCATTTTCAATTAAAGACTGTATCGATATCATATCCTTATCGCTGAAAGAACTGAAAATTACAACATTAAATCGATGTTGGAAAAAGATATGGCCAGCGGTAGTTGAGATAGAAAACGTGCATGAATCAGGAGAAAATGAAATTGGTGGCATATTAGAACTTGCTAGGTCGATCGGAGGAGAAGGGTTTGTGGATATGGCTATTGAAGATGTGCAAGACTTATTAGTGGAAAAAGAAGTTGGGGAAACAGATTTGGTAGAAATGGCATCCGAACCCCAAGTGAATGAAATCGATTCTAGCTCTGATGAAGATAATGAAGTTAATAATTTGACACTAAAAAAAATTGCAGGAAGGATTAGACGCAGACCCTTGCGCTGAAAGAAGCCGAAAATTCAAAAGGGAATTACAAAAGTGCCTATCACCATATCAAGAAATTTACAACAACCTTAAACGGACAAGGAAACAAAGCAAGATTACGGATTTTTTAAAGATATCAGCAGCTGAACAAAATATAAATGCAATTTCAGAAAGTGAAGATGATATTATTCAGCCGAAAAAACGTTCCCATTTAGTTGAATTGAGCAGCGATGATGAAGAAAATTACTAAACTAAATTCATTATATACATTCATATATATTTATGCCGATTTTTGTTTGTTTTTTATGTATTTACATGGATTTATATTCGTTTTTTTGATATATTTAATTGCATTTTTATTTATTTTGTTATTTTTAATAGAAACAAAGTTTCTTCTGTTGCATTAAAATATTTTTTTGGAACTTAACCCCTCTCTTTGTACCAGCTTCTAGTCTCCTATAGCACGGTTTCACATAACATGTCATATTATAGGAACCTATCGACCGTATTGTAGGAGGGATACCTGTATATACATATATATATATATATATATATATATATATATATATATATATATATATATATATATATATATATATATATATATATATATTTATGTATATATATATATATGTGTATATAAATTTATATATATATATATATATATATATATATATATATATATATATATATATATATATGTGTGTGTGTGTGTGTGTGTATATATAAATTATATATATATATATATATATATATATATATATATATATATATATATATATATATATATATATATATATATATGTATATATATATATATATATATATATATATATATATATGTATATATATATATATATATATATATATATATATATATATATATATATATATATATATATATATATGTATATAAATTAAACTTCGGTTCGTGAAATTATTTTAAAAAAAATTTTATTTTCTTGTGGGTTTCCGCCACACAAGCCTTTATTTATTTGAATTCAAAATACAAGAGATTTTAATCTTATAATTAACTTATCTAAACACCCTGGTTTGAACACATTTGAACGTCAAGCCACCTGCTCATGTAAAACTGCCAGACGCTAATTCAGCAATTTCTATGGGAACAAAGCTGACTTGTAGTTGAAACGTTGAGTAATTGGAGACACAACGTCAGCTTTGTTAATTTTGTGGGAAAATATTTTATTTATTAAAGTTAAACTTTTTTTGTGTTAACACCTCCCCCTTTAAATACAATCGTCCCGATTGTTTCAAAATGACTGTCGGTTGTAAATGCTTGCATTCTTTTTCCCAATGTTTTCCTTTTTGTCCGGAATTTCCTCAGTCTCTTCTATAACTTGCTCTTTTGCTTCTTCCTTCTGGCAAAAGAATCTTTTCCAAATCTTAATGGCTGCAAAAATTCCAAACGCCACAATAATTACAGATATTAGTGTAATTGCAATTACGTTATTTTTTGTTTCAAGCAGTTCAAGTCTTTTGATGTTTCCAATGTTTATCTTCTGTAATCTCTCCAGAGATAAAATTTCTTCTGTTCTTTCACCAACAGCTTTTGGTTGTAGGGGGCCCGGAAGAGGTTTATTGCCGCTAGTAACCCGAGAATAGAATTTATTGCCATCGATTGCTATTGTTGTATTTACGTGCTTTACCAAATATGTCCCATTCAAATGTATTTCTTCTTCGTTTGCAATGATCTGCCCAGTGTATTGATTTAGCAACAGCATATCATCACCGATTTCTTCTACCGTTAGTATGTGCTCATTGTTGACCTGAGTGCAGTTACCTACCTTATTCTTATAAAGGTTAGTTATACAATAGTCTTTTCTTAACTCTACAATATTTTTCTCATTACATATTGTTAATTCATTGTATTTTTTGCAGCTATTTTTTATTCCACACAAATTATTATTACAATTTAAAATTTTATCAAATTCGATTTTGTCTATTAAATTACCGAATTTTACAGGTTTTACAAGATATGTCTCACAGAAATCTTTTTGTGTAACTGGAATACTTAAAATGTACAGAATTTCTTTACCATTTGTTACAATTTTGACACTTCCGAAAGTTAACAATTCGTCAATGCTGAATATTGGTATATTATAACTTATTAAAACATTATTTAAGGTTTCTATTTCCGTTTTTGAAAAAATAAAAGAATTTACAATATTCATTTTCGCCCATTGAATGGCGTATTCAACATTTTGCAACTCCTTTTCAATTAAGTTTAATTTATGTTCATATCTGTTAATTAATTCTTCATTGAAATTTTCTCTTTTTGCCTTCAATACCTCATTGGTTATATTTGATATTTCTTGAATTCTTGTAAATGTAAGCTGGTTTATTGTCATCTGTCTATCATTATTTTGTACAAAGTTTTTAATTTTTTGTGTCAGAATCTCAAAGTCATGACTGTCTGGCGTCCCAGCAATCCATTTCCATACGCTGCCTATAAAATCGATCGATCTTTTCACTTTATTCGGACTGAGACGTTTAAGAATTCCCTTTATGTCAAGAATCTGTTGTGTTAGGAACGGACGGATCGGATGTCCATAGGTGATATTCATGTTAAGAGTTGATTCAAGATTGTCTACCAAGTATTTATATTGCGTAAGGTCGATTGAGTGTATAATCTTAAAAGTCCCATTCTGTTTCCTTGCCCTTCCAGTATGAATAGTTATAAGTCTGGCATTAGAGTAGTCCAGAATATTAAGGTCAGCGGCAACGGTTGCCAGAATTAACCTAAAACAAAAGTAGATAAGTGTTCAATTTCGTATGTGACTTTTATGAATGACGCGTCCACTCTCTGTTACAATAGTGGTTCCATGATTTTCTTCTACAATTTCCTGCCTAAACCTTTTGCTCAATTTGGTCCCTAATCTTTTGTTACATTTAACGTACACTAATTGTCCAGGTACATAGTCCTTAACGGGTTGTCTGTTTTTATTGTGATAAGCTAAGTCCTTTTCCTGCTTTTCTTTTAAACTTTCGATGTTCGATTGCCTAGTTTTTTCCATGTCCTGCGGGGAAAAGTCTACTGTTCTACCAAAGTATAAGTCGACTGGTCTTCTATTAGTTGTTGAATGTATTGTATGATTGTATTCGTTCACAGACCTTTCCAACAGCTCCTCAAATGATCTCGAAATACCATCTTCTTTAAAACATCTCATAAATTCTGCCAATGTCGAATGAAAGCGCTCCACCTGTCCATTCACCTCACTCTTGTATGACGGTGTTGTAACTACGTTTATTTTTAAGTCGTCTCTTAACATGAACAATATAGAAGCGGAGTTCAACGAAGGCTCATTATCCATGCATATATTTTTAGGAACACCATAAGAAAAAATAATTTACCTTAGAGGTTTCCTTACTTCCTCCACCGATCTTCTACCCAATGACCTAACAATGGCATATTTTGAAAATTTGTCAATGGAAGTTAACACCAATTTGCGATCGGTTGAAAAAATATCAAGATTCACTGTATGCCCCGGATAAGTAGGTATCGGAGTTTCTTTTAATTCTGTTCTACTTGGATGCCTATCATACTTATTTGCTTTACATATTGAACAAAGTTTAATAATTCTCTTTATTTTCCCTGTCATTCCTGGAAAATAGCATTGTTCCATAATTTGTTTTCGATTCTCTTTTTCGTTTCGATGTGCTCTGTTATGTTCCTCTATAATGATATTCTCTTGGTCACTGTCTGATGTAATGTCATTCACAACCATTTGCGTAAACCTGCATTTGTAACTTGAAAAATGATTGGGGTACAAGTTTTGTATCCTTCCCATTATGCTTTCTGTCGTTTTGATACCATTAATGACTGATGGGTTAAGATATCTCTTCAACACATTCAGAAGCTTGTCTTCATTGTATTCATTTTCGACAATTAGATGCCGATGCATTCCTGGGAATACAATTTTAAACTGATATGAGGGCATCTCACCGATCTCAATAAAACAATTGATTTTTAAAAACGTTAATCGGTATTTCAACACTAGGTATCAGATTTTCTGATGAACTTTCTGCACTATGTTGCGTTGCAGTAGAAAATCCATCAACATTTTCAAGCGTGTTGAGTTTTGTTACATTCCTTGACAGAGCATCTGCCACTACATTCGCTCGTCCTGGCTTATATCTCAACTCATAATTATACTCTTCTAAAATACATTTCCATCGTTTTATCTTGGTATTATGGTTATTACCACTCAATGCGTAGGTCAACGGCTGATGATCTGTGTAAATTATGACTTTCCTAGAACCACACAGATAATTTCTCAATGACCCGAGCGAGCATCTCGCGCTCATTCGTAGCATAATTTTCCTCGGTCTTATTAAGTGTCCTAGAAATAAAAGTGATCGGCTGGTTATCCTGGCTTAGAACAGCGCCTATAGCGACATTTGACGCATCCGTTGTTAATTGGAATTCCTTATTAAAGTCAGGATATGCTAATATTACTTCTCTGGAAGTTAAGGCATTTTTTAGCTCGTCGAAAGCTTTCTTCGCTGTGGTATCGAGGCTAATTTTTTTATGACTTGAAGCAGATTTCGACACACGTCCGTCTGCAGAACTGTAAGAGGTTTGGCAATGTCCGCGTAACCCCCAATAAAACGTCTGTAGTAACTGGATAAACCCAAAAAGGAACGTAGTTCCTTGAGAGTTCTTGGACAGCCAAATTGCAAAATCGAAACAACCTTTTTTGGATCCGCTTTGATTCCATCCTTTGATACCAAAAAGCCCAGAAATTCCACCTCACGTTTAAAAAATTCGCATTTGTCGAGCTGAATTTTCATGTGAGCCTTTTCCAACGTTTCAAAGACCTGGTTTACGTGGTTCAGATGAGATTTTTCATCCTTACTAAAGATAATAATATCGTCCACGTAGACGTAACAAATTTTGCATATTAGCTGCCGCAATATGTCATCTAACGCCCTTTGAAAAATTGCCGGGGCGTTTTTTAGCCCGAACGGCAATCGGGTAAACTCATACTTTCCGTTATTAACCGAGAAGGCTGTCTTTTCCCTATCTTCCTCTCTTAGCGGAATTTGATGGAAACCCGCTCTTGAGGCCCAAGACCGTAAAATATTGATTTCCACCAAGGTTTGAGAGAACATTATTAATATCCGGTATGGGATATTTGTCTGCTATTGTCATCGCGTTTAATCTTCTAAAATCCACTACCAATCTAAATTTCTTTTTTCCCGAAGCATCGCTCTTCTTTGGGACTACCCAAATTGGAGAATTATAAGGCGACCGTGAAGGTCTAATGATTCCATCATGAAGCAGTTTATCGATTTCTTTATTTACGATATCCCTCAAAGCCATAGGATATGGATAGCTTTTTGCATATATCGGGGATGTGTTTACTGTCCTTGTTTCTCCTACCACAACTGTTGAATACGTTAATCTCTCGTCTGGATCAGCGAATAAATTGGTGTGTTGTTCAGCGATAGATTCAAGAGAAGGTCGTTTCTTTGATATTAATTTTCATTCCGTTTTTTTATCGTAAAATAATTTTTTGCAGTATGGATAACAGCACAGAGCTCTTTCATGCTGTCATTGCCCAGTATGGCGTCAAAAGAATCAAAATTTGGTAATAAGAAAAATTTAAGTGGATTATTTTCCATTCCGAAAAGATTTAAGAACGTATGCTGAGATATTTTAATTTTCCCATTGGCCGATTTGGCGTAAAATACTTGATCATTGTTTCTGGGATTTTTCACAAGCCCTGGTCTTATATAATTTTTGTTACTTCCGGTGTCTAATAAGAATGACATTGATTTTCCGTCCCTCATTTTCGCGTCAAAGTACGGCAATGAGGAACAGTTTAATCTAAAAAATTCACTACGGGTTCTACAACGTCCGTTTGAATTTCATCTTCCAGTGTTGTCATGTCCTGTTCATCAGGAACTTGCTGAAAATAGTCCTGAAGATGCCCAGATTCACCATTTAAATAAGGTAAATCAGTCTTGTCTTCCTCTTGCTGATACATTGTATCATATCAATTATGAAAATTTCGCTGCATTTTGTTAATAGGACTTTGGAAGGAATTGGCAGCAGGTCTTTTAAAATTTTGTGGTATCGTTGGCCGATTCATGTAATTAACATGTTTTGTACGAACCGATTGATCGATTTCCATTGGCTCAGGGTTATGTGGTCTATATTGTCCGTTTATTGGAAATTGAGGACGAAATTGCTGTCCTTGGTATTTGATATTACGGTTTATCTGTGGAATATTTGTGTTGAAATTCATTCGAGGTGGAACGGGTGGTCTAAAAGTGTTAGTAGCACCAGTGTGTACTAACTCTGGATGAAATCTATGATTTTGCGAAAAATTAGAAGGGCCAGTTTTGTCTTTTTGCTAAACTGGTCTGAAACTTTGTCCTTGAGCATAGTTTCTTCGAAACGTCATGTTGTCTAATTTCAGGCAAATGTGCAATGCCTGAGGTAAGGATGTTGGTTCTCTGATACTTAGGAGTCGGGGTAAATCCCCGTTAAGACCCCTCACAAAAGTGTCCAGGGCCTTTTCTCTATAAGTGTTCGTCATCGCACAGAGAGTTGCCTCATCTAGATCGAGGCAAGAAACTTTGTCCAAGATTAATGAGAGGTGCTGATACACAGCCTAATAAAATCCAGTTATAGGTCTATTACCTTGGCAGAGAACTGCCATTTGGTATTCAAGCGTTCCTATATCTCTCTTGTCCGAGTAGTGCATCATGAGGCATCGCATAATTTTTCCTAATGGAGTTCTATAAGACTCCAAAGCGGCGTCTGCATTTCCAATGATTTTTGTCCTTATGACATGTAACATTGAGTAATATCTTGCTGTTCCTCGTAAGCAGCTAAATACTTCTAATACTCTGTCGACCGATTTGCGCCAGGAGTTGAATTCACCTGGTATACCGGAAAATTCACGTAAGGAGCGTACTATGTCCGGGACCCTATCCAGTTCCTTTAGGTTTTCTGCTACTACTACTATTGGCTGGTCCGCTCCTTCTTCTGTGGCATTGTCGTTGTCATTGTTAGATCGACTGATGCTCTCAATCATTTGTTTTATTTGCTCTTTTTGGACTTCATTAAGTCCAGGAAGAGCACTCGACGTAGTGGGTCTGCTGGTTTGAGTCATTGTCAATGCCCTATTAAGTCGTTCAGTTATTTCGTCGATTGAAGTTTCTGTCATTAGGGAGTGTGCGTCCTTTAGTCTTAATATAATGAGTTGAAGGGAAAAAGAATCTTAGGAATTTGTAAAAAAAAAATTTTATTCGAAAATTTTGATTTTCAATTAGGCTTAAAATAAATAAAAAAAATTTCTTCTGAATTTTCCTTTTTTTTATCAATTTTATTTAATCGCACTTTTTGTGAATGTGAATTTTGATTATAATTTTCGTACTTCGAATAAACTCTATTAATTTTAATATCATCTAGTTAATTTTTTTATATACAAAAAAATTTTTAAATTGTTTTTTTTATAATTTAATATAATTAAATAATTTAAAATATACTATTAAAGTGATCTTACAATAATATCCGGAACTTGTTGCAGCAGGCCTGATGTACTTTTTTATTGAAATTGTGTTTATTCAGTAATATTTAATAATCTGTACTTGTTGAATATTTCTGGAACATATACTTATTATTTTGTTTAATATTTCTCGAACATAGTCTTATTATTTTGTTTAATATTTCTCGAACATAGTCTTATTATTTTGTTTAATATTTCTCGAACATAGTCTTATTATTTTGTTTATTCATATATAAAAACGTTTGATTGTGTTAAAAAAATTTTCCATTCTAAATAAAACTTTTACGTACAAACTTTTTACTTAATTATTAGTTCTTTATGTTTGTTGACTTTTTTACTAACTTAATTTCTTTTTTATTTAGATAATAAGTCAAGTGTCTTCCTTTTTAAAGTTTTGTTTCCGTTTTATTATTTTTATTTTTTTTATTTAACTTTGCGCTTATTATTAAATGTTTATTTATCGTTCTAGTTAATATTATTTTATCTATTCGTTTTACAGTCAATATAAATGTCTTCTCTTTTTTCTTCACACTGTTTTGGTCCTTTTTTTGTTAACTTTATTTCGCTATTTCCATTAAAAATTTAATTTATTTTTTCACAGTCAATATTTAGTGTTTTATTTTTTAATTTTTTTAGTTTGATTTTCTTATTTAATATAAAAATTCTCTTAACTAATTCTTCGCACTCGCGAGCTTGGCAGGCTTCGACATACGTTCGACCCTTTTTAACCTTTAAGGATTACCAAGGAGCCAATACCAAGTCTTGACTTGATTTCGAATAAATTGCTTGGCGGGCCCCACGTTGGGCGCCAATTAAATTTCGGTTCGTGAAATTATTTTAAAAAAATTTTATTTTCTTGTGGGTTTCCGCCACACGAGCCTTTATTTATTTGAATTCAAAATACAAGTGATTTTAATCTTATAATTAACTTATCTAATCACCCTGGTTTGAACACATTTGA
Source organism: Germaria angustata (assembly GCA_963681545.1). Taxonomy (NCBI): domain Eukaryota; kingdom Metazoa; phylum Arthropoda; class Insecta; order Diptera; family Tachinidae; genus Germaria; species Germaria angustata. Next base: position 15,757,362 of record OY813003.1, on the reverse strand, counting down.
ACGTCAAGCCACCTGCTCATGTGCAACTGCCAGACGCTAATTCAGCAATTTCTATGGGAACAAAGCTGACTTGTAGTTGAAACGTTGAGTAATAGGAGACACAACGTCAGCTTTGTTAATTTTGTGGGAAAATATTTTATTTATTAAAGTTAAACTTTTTTTGTGTTAACATATGTATATATATATATATATATATATATATATATATATATATATATATATATATATATATATATATATATATATATATATATATATATATATATATATATATATTGGGTGTTTTTTATTGAGGTATAGAACTTTAAGTTGGCATCACTTTTTTAACTGGCGGCCATTTTGTCAGCTGTCAAGTGATTAATATTTAGTTTGGTTTGCCATTTCATCATAAACAGGTTGACAAAAGAACAACGCTTGCAAATCGTGCAAATTTATTTCGAAAATAATGGTTCAGTTCGCGAAGTTTACCGCAAGCTCCGTCCATTTTATGGTCGACATAATCGTCCATCAGAGCAATTAATTCGGTTAACCATGGATCGTTTTCGCACTACGTTTACTCTATGTGATAATACGCATCCGCAGAGACGTCGAACAGTGCGCACCGAAGAAACAATTGCCGCTGTAGAGCAAAGTGTTGAAGAGGACCCGAATGAATCGATTCGCCACCGTGCACAGCAATTGGAGCTTTGTCCATCAACTTTATGGAAGATTTTGCATGGCATGAATGTGGATGAGTTGTGGTTCCAACAAGACGGCGCTACATGCCACACAGCGCACGTCACAATCGATTTATTGAAGGAAACATTCGATGAGCGCATAATTTCGCGGAATGGAGTTATATATATATATATATATATATATATATATATATATATATATATATATATATATATATATATATGTATACAGGTATCCCTCCTACAACGTGTTATGTGAAACCGTGCTATAGGAGACTAGAAGCTAGTACAAAGAGAGGAGTTAAGTTCCAAAAAAATATTTTAATGCAACAGAAGAAACTTTGTTTCTATTAAAAATAACAAAATAAATAAAAATGCAATTAAATATATCAAAAAAACGAATATAAATCCATGTAAATACATAAAAAACAAACAAAAATCGGCATAAATATATATGAATGTATATAATGAATTTAGTTTAGTAATTTTCTTCATCATCGCTGCTCAATTCAATTAAATGGGAACGTTTTTTCGGCTGAATAATGTCATCTTCACTTTCTGAACTTGCATTTATATTTTGTTCACCTGCTGATATCTTTAAAAAATCCGTAATCTTGCTTTGTTTCCTTGTCCGTTCAAGGCTGTTGTAAATTTCTTGATATGGTGATAGGCACTTTTGTAATTCCCTTTTGAATTTTCGGCTTCTTTCAGCGCAAGGGTCTGCATCAAACAACAATAATTCCAATTTTTTGGACAAGTTTAATCCTTCCTGTAATTTTTTTAGTGTCAAATTATTAACTTCATTATCTTCATCAGAGCTAGAATCGAATTCATTCACTTGGGGTTCGGATGCCATTTCTACCAAATCTGCTTCCCCAACTTCTTTTTCCACTAATAATAAATAAGTCTTGCACATCTTCAATAGCCATATCCACAAACCCTTCTCCTCCGATCGACCTAGCAAGTTCTAATATGCCACCAATTTCATTTTCTCCTGATTCATGCACGTTTTCTATCTCAACTACCGCTGGCCATATCTTTTTCCAACATCGATTTAATGTTGTAATTTTCAGTTCTTTCAGCGATAAGGATATGATATCGATGCACTCTTTAATTGAAAATGGCTTCCAAGCTTTCTTTACATCAATAGATTTTGTATTAGTTATGTCTAAAATCCATTGTAATGATCTTCTTATGTAATAAGTCTTAAAGGTATAAATAATACCTTGATCCAAAGGCTGTAGCAATGTAGTGGTATTAGGAGGTAGAAACACTATTTGGACGTTAGGATGACATAAGTCTTGCGGGTGACCTGGCGCATTATCTACTAGTAATAGCGCCTTGAAATCTAAATTATTGCGCTTTAAATAAGTTTCTTTCTCTGGAACAAAATTTAAAAACCAATTTCTAAATAAATCAGCAGTTACCCAAGCTTTTGAATTTTCTTTCCAATATACCGGTAACCCTTTTCTATTTATACCTTTAAGTGCACGGGGATTCAAAGATCTATAAATTAGCATGGGTTTTGTCATATAATCTCCCGAGGCATTACTGCACAAAAGTAACGTTACACGATCTTTTGATACCTTAAATCCAGCTGCAGTTTTTTTCATTTTTTGATATAAATGTTCTATCGGGCATTTTTTTCCACCAAAGCCCAGTTTCTTAGGCATTAAAAACTTGTTTTGATGTGTATCCTTGTATGGGCGTTTAATTGTATGGGTGTTGAGAGAAAAATAAAATAGACTCACGTTGAGTATAATTGTTTGTTGTGTTGTTTGTATAAAAACATTCTAAGCCTACTATGATTATGTATTTGTTGTAATTCATATGCAATATTGAAATTCTCATATTGTATTTGTTTTATGTGGCATAAACATACGAGGTTGAATGTTATCAAACTCCTTAAACTTCACTGACGATTTGGTTTTAGCAACCAATGAAATGTCGGCATATGAAGAGCTAAAGCCACAACAAACATTTTTTCAATGCATTTTATGTCAATATTATAATTTTCTTAAAAAATAGTGTTGTAGAAGTACCGTGTTATAAGAGGTTTTCGGAAATTTTTTTATTAGAGTGAAATCGTGTTGTGGGATACCGTGTTGTAGGAGGGATACCTGTATATATATATATATATATATATATATATATATATATATATATATATATATATATGTATATATATATATATATATATATATATATATATATATATATATATATATATGTATATATATATATATATATATATATATATATATATATATATATATATATATACATATATATATATATATATATATATATATATATATATATATATATATATATATACATATATATATACATATATATATATACATATATATATATATATATATATATATATATATATATATATATATATATATATATATATATACAGTCGAATTCGGTTAAAAGAAAATGTAAAAAAACGGCATTTGTTTTGCTTACAAGCGGAATTTCCCTTTAAAAGAACTTCGGATAAATGCAATACCATTTCTTTTAAACGAATTCAGCACTTTTGAAATTTTCTTGTATGTATAATAAATAAAACAAATGGATATTTGTATTAAATTTTAATTCAAATTTATTTTAGAAATTCAAATATGAATATTTAAGAAACAATGCCTTTTTCAGCAATTGTATAAAAAAGTCAAATAGTCTTAAATTTGTACTAACCAATTCTTCTTTTTTATAAACAAATATACATAGTTATAAATATTGTTGAATAGATGCATTGCAATATGAATTTATTTTTGTTTGCTTAATATGTTTTAAATGTGTTTCACACATTGCCTCTTCGAGATCATTTATTTTATCCAAAGCTTCCAAATTGTCTCAAAAAAAGTTTTTTAAAACATTAATTGACGCTAAAGCCTCTTTCATAGAAGTTTTAGTAGTATTAACTAATATATTATTAGCAGCATTTTCAGCATTCTTATTATCTACATACGTCACCTCCTCTATAATCTCCTAATCTGTCAATTCTCCGAAACAATCAGTGTTATTATCAATATGAATTAAATGATTTATGTTGCTATCTAGAACCATGGGCGTAGCTAGGTATGGGCCTAGAGGGCCGTGGCACCCACCTAATTCTATAACAATTTTTTTACATGCATACAATATAAAATTATTAAAAAAATGCACAGCGTATTGTGGACAGATTGCTTTTTTCTATTCAAGAAAACACAGCCAATTTAGGAATAGAGATGTCTGTTCCAAGGATAGTCTCTCGTCAAACGCACCGTTCAAATCTCTTTAATTTCATCACAGGCAATTCATTGTTTGCACCCGTCAAACATGCTTTTTTTGAAGCTGGAAGAGCTTAAAGATGCCACAAAAACGTTTGAGCATTTTTATGAGTTGGATGAGTTGGCAACAAAAAAATGGGTAAAGACGAATTAGCCGGCTTAGAGCTGGCGAGTATTTTGAAAGACGCTGGATTATTTTGTACAAATATAAGGAAGGCGTTATTGATTTCATTGTCACTGTTGAGCTGTAATACTTTAAGGCGAGTAAAAACATGGTTGCGCTCCACAATGACTGAAGCTCGTTTAAACGGTAAAATAATATGCAATTTTACTTATTATCAAAAAATAAGTATATTGTATATTGCAGGACTATGTATGCTAAGCGTTTTTTTAAAGTATGAAAATATTTAAAGCATACTTTCTCAACACAAAGAGCAACATTGCATTGCGCACATAACCATCTTATTCTGTTATGACACTCACGATCTCGTAACTGACTTTTTATCCTTTTAGGAAAGTGGTTTCCACCATTACTTGCAACGCCTGGAACCAGTGACCGTTTGGAAATATTCACTTTCTGGGTATAGTTTCGCAAATAAAATCGAACAATATTGCGTTGAAACTCAAGCAAGTTCATTTGAGATCTGTTTGCAGTTTTAAACAATTTTCATGCATTTACTACAGTAGAACTCAACATTGCGGTAAAAAGCGGCCACCACCATTTCTTTCCTCGGAATTTTATTCTATAGTTATTGACAGCTTGGTCAACGCCACCCAATCCAGCATTATATTCTGCGATCAACCTCGGTTGGCATACGCTAAATTTAGCTTTTTCAGTTTTACACCTCTGCTTACCATATGCATTGGCTCAACACATTCAAAATTCGAACCCACAGTTACTGCACTATTGTCGTTCCATTAATAAATATTATTTGATTGGTCTTGTCAAACCTGCAATCAAAATATCCTCTCTTCTTCTTTTTGTAAAGCGCATTTGATTCTAGTGGACATTTTTTTGTTCTCGAATCTCGAACAGTCCCAATAGCTCGAAATCCTCTTTCCAATTCAACTAGAAGGTCATGATCTGAAGGGTTAGGAACGTTGTCTAAAAAATCAACCACGACTCAAGCAGTTTTGATCTTTCTGCACTTACACCGTTGGCCCCACAGTAGGTATATTACCCGAACTGCTCGTTAGCATCCAATTTTTAAAACCAAATCTGACTGGTTTACCTCTAATGAATTGTTTTGAAGAGTGGCTACCAAAGTATCGCACCATGGATTCATCAGCTGACAGCTTTTCATGCGTGTAACCGTACTGGGAAAAATTTCTGGAGAGGAGTTTTGACAAGAGTCTTACTTTAGCCATTTTGTCAGTAGGGTCTAAGTTAGTGTTATTAGCCAAATGAATAAAACGTTATATTTCTCTAAATTTATTTCGCGACATATTTTGGGAAACAATCGGGGTGTGCGTGTCTTCGCAAAGCTGCCAATACATATCCTCTCTAGGCATTGAGCAATATCCACTGTACAGTAAAATCCCCCCGGGGGCACGGTCAATACATCTTGTCTTGGTGGCTTGGTGTTGTGCTTCCTGGGTATAGGATTATCAGGTTTCCGGACCTAGGCCTTTTTGCTGATAACCCCTAAAAACTTGTATGTTGCTACCCAATCCCTGAAACAACAGGGCAACGGGCGCGCATGCAAGTAAACTAAAGGTAAAAGCGGGTTCGCTCGCTCGTCCGGAGGGGTAGTTGGTCTTTCCAGACCTTGACCTTTGGCCAATGGCCCTAAAACTTAATATGTTACTACCCAATCCCTGAAACACCAGGGTAACGGGCGTGCATATAAGTAATTAAGGAAGTAGCTTGCTACGCTAGTCTGGGTAGAGGTGTTACCGATGCCTCAGGTGTGCAAGGAACCTAAAATCGGAGGTGTTTTTAACACAAGGCCGACCAGAGTCCTATCTGGTGCCACGGGAACCAGTAGCCCCTAGGACTTGTCCTAGTCTGGTTGTTGGTGAGGCCCCTTCGGGGATCACGTGGTGGCTGTGGTTAAAACCCAAAGATACGCGGGGAGAGGTATGGGCTGGATGAGTGTGTCTTCAATTATGGGCTAGTGGCATGATGTAGATGTTCTCTTCAGGCCATATATCTCTAGGTGCTGTTGCTATTTGACAGAGCTGCTCTAATGGTTACGGTAGGTGAAGCCTCAGGTCAGATGGGGGCAAAATTTCCACTGCCGTGCCATTTGGGTAGTAGGAGGTTAGATAGCTCCAAGCATCTTAGCAAGGTGTCTGTACATGGTTCTGCAGCCTGTACGGAACTTGCTACCATGTTGTCCCTGTCAGGGGCACATGTTAGTTGGCGCTCCAGTCATGTGCCTTTGGCGGGGGCTACTGGGGCGGTGGTGAACGTGCTTTATTCACCCTTGTGCAATAGTGCACCGTCAGGTTAGGCCTTCGGGCAGGTACTGACGTGAATCTTTTGCAACTCTGTACAGTAAAATAGCGATGAATACTTTCAAGTCTTCTATGTTGAAGGAGAAATTGTGCTCGTTAGCTTGTGACGCATAAATGCTAGTTTGCTCAACGATTAAATTAACTACTTTTTTTATCAAATAAGACTTCAAAAACCTCAACCGACGATTTTCCATTCAATTCTGTAATCATATTGAGCTCATTGTGCGAAAAAAAATTGGTTTGATGCATTCGAATATCACAAGGTCTCTTTGGGCACTTAGGAGCTATTTTGCTTAATTTTTGAAACATTGTCTGTCTCAGCTGCTCAAGTGATATATCATCTTCGCTATCACTGTCGAAAAATACTTCGACATCACCTGGTACATCATTTGGCATGCGATCAAAAAAGAATATCCTTAGCATTCCCCTCCTCTTCATCTGTGTTATAGTCCGGATCTGGTGGAATAATCGCTATATCAAAATTTTTGTGATCATCTCTTTCCACAAAATGAAGAGCGATGTTTAAATTTGTAAAAGCTTTACCATAAAAACTTGACGGTTTGATGGCTTTAAATTCCATATTGGTCCAAGGAAAATTCTAAAAAAAATATATATATATCAAGCCATTGTACTCGATTGTGTACAGCGATTTTGCTACTCACATAACGTTGTCCAAAAAAAAAACTATTTTTCTTTTAACTTTTTATAAATGAATACAAAATTACTCTTCTTCAGAAAACTATAAAAATCTCTTGTTTGAACAACACAGTATTTACTCTACGCAGTTTAATTTGCTACTGACCTACGCTAAAAATCACAAAAATGATAAAGTGTTACAAAACAAAACAAAATACACAATAACGGTATATTTTTATTTAAATTCAAAATACACAATAATTTAAAACAAAATACACAATAACGGTATATTTTTATTTAAATTCTTCTATGTGTGTCTTTAACACGTTGGCTGCCACGTCGCACGTTTTCATGCGACACCTAAATGTAACCCTGAGGCCTCGTCGCACATTTTCCTATATTTTAATATGGAATTTTACATTGAATTTTGATTCTCTGGCCTGTGGTGAACATTTTGGTGTATTTCCCATGGCCGCTGTGTATTTTTAATGGATTTTTTTTTGGGTAATAAAAATCAATTCATTTATGAGCAAAAAAAAAAAACATAAATATATATATATATATATATATATATATATATATATATATATATATATATATATATATATAATTAAACTTAAATTTTATTTATTAAAAAAATTATGTTTTTTTTTATTAATTTTTATTTTATTTCTTTATTTGCTTAATTATTAAAATTTGAAAGTCTATTATTTATAAAAGCCATCACAGGGACCCGCTTGTTAGGCTGGTGTATGATCCGGCTGATCTTAATTGCTATTCTTAACTAAAAACTTTATAAGAACTTTTAATTGGCAAGAAGCATAATTTTGTTTGCAGTCACGTTGCATTCTTAATAAAAAAAATGCAATCACGTTGTTAAAGTTAAAAACAACGGTTTAGTGTTACAATTAAAAATTTATTAAAATAATTTTCGTTCACATTGTGTCAGCATAAAATACGTTGCGCGTGTAGCTTAAATCGTGGGAAAGTAAATAAATTTGAAAAATAAAAATTAAGGAATGTGACAACACACCTTAACTCCTCCCTCTGTAAGATCAATCGTCCCGATTGTTAAAATGTGGGTAATTCATTAGCACTACAGAATCTTTTATTAGATTCTTCAAAATTTGACTTTTCAACCGTGGAGGTATTTTGTTCTTTTCCTTTTTCAATTTTTGTTGTAATATTTATGTCAGAATTAGATTTTGATTTTAGTTTAATAAAAATTAAGCAAATTGGGATAACCAATAAAGTAGATAAACTGATACTTGTCGAAAACATTAGGTATCCCTTAGTTGATATCGAATTTATTTCATCTATATTATTGACTTGAATATTTTTCATCTTTCCAAAGACAGGACTTCTTCAACAATTGATTTATTGGATGATAGCTGTAGTACAGCCGGGAGTGCTTTCAAGTGGGAAACTTCTTTTGAAGTGAATGTTCGATTTTCAATTTTAATTGTTTCATTATGGAATTGAATCAAGTATGTTCCTGACAATTGATATGTTTTGTTTTCAAATATTTTTAAAAATCCATTAAATTGATTTAAAAGTATTGTTCCTTCACTTATTTCTTGTATTGTAGGAACATGTTCATTGTTTATAAATGTGCAATTATGATTCTTGCTTTTTAATAGTAGCGGTATACAAGTTGTTTCACTTATGTCTATTAAATTTTCATTATTACAAATACATAAATCATTAAATTGATTACAATTATTTTTCATTTCAAAGATTTTATCCTTACATCTAATTAGATTTTCTGAATTAATTTTTATAATTTTTCAATTTTGTTTTACTGGCTTAATTAATATTTTTTCACAATTTATTTTATTAATTGCAGGTAAATTTATTATATAGATTAAAGATAAATAGTCTGTAGCTATTTTAACTGTAGCAAAACCTAAAGCTTCTTCTAAATTATTGTATGGAAATTCTTCAAGATCCAAAAATTGTTTGGCTTCAGTGATCTCTTTTTTTCTGTCTTTCATTATTTGTAAGTAATCCGTTTATTTTACTGACTACAATATTATGGTCTTCGTGGTCGGGTGTACCAGCTATCCATTTCCAAGCTGTGCCAATAATGTCAATTGAGCATTTAATTCTTGGTTTCATTCGTTTAATTTGATTTCTAATTTGTTCTATATCATGAAGCAAAAATGATAGCGATGTACTATTTACTAATACTCTTCTTTGAATTTCATTATTCAAATTATTGATTGTTCGTTCATATTCGTCAAGTTCTAAAATATGAATAAGTTTAAAGTTGCCGTTCTGTAATCTTGCTTGTCCTTGGTGTATTGAAATCAGTTGTGAGTTTGTATAGTCTAGTATCTGGACTTCTGTTTTGTAGGTCTCAAACAATATAAAAAAAATTATTAAAAACATAATTTTCTATAAAGGAAGAAAAAAAGAAAGATAATTATGTATAAAAAGTTAAAAAAAAATCATTTTATGAATTAAGTTCTTATATTATCCTTGTGTATTATTCTATCGCGAGAATTAATTCTAACCTTATTTCCTAAGTCTTCTTTTACCTTTTGTTTTTTGAATCGTGGCAAAAGTTTATTTCTTTGTCCTATAATCTTCTCATATATTACGTCGCCTGGTTGATAAGTTTTTATTTGCCTTGGATTATTTCTTGATAGCATATTTTCTTGAGCCTTTTTTAATATATCTACTAAGTTGTGTGGAATTTTGTTAAAAAGTATATCTACTGGTTTATTTTGTATAACTGAATGTATTGTATTATTATATTGTTAGGCTGCTCTGTAAAAAACCTCAGTGATATCTATTAAATTAAATTCTTCCTTGATACATCTAGCTATTTCAATTAACGTAGAATGGACTCTTTCGATTTGACCATTTGTTGTGCTATGCCGCGGTGTACAATAATAAACTTCAATTTGCAAACGTTGCATTAATGATTTAAATTGTGCAGTTAAAAAGCCTGGTTCGTTATCGAGTGTAATTTTTTTGGCATTAGGAAAGTTTTGAAGGACATCTAAAACTTTTTCTCCTATGTTTGTCTTATCTTCTATATTTTTTATAACTAGAAATTTAGAATAAGCATCAACACATGTAATAATTTTAAGACCTTCAGCGTAAAAAATATCTAAATTAAGGAACTCCCCTCTTTCTTAGGAATTGGAGCCTCTCCAAATGGAACCTTTTGTGGGTGTCTATTATATTTATTTCTATTGCAAATTGCACAGTGTTTGATAAATTCTTTAAAGTGATTTATTATTTTCGGCCAGTAGTACTGTTTATAAATATAAATATATTTGTTTGTGATTTTCCTTACAGTTTCTATGAGCTCGTGAATGGGTGTTTTGAATTATATTTTGTTGGTCGTTAACATTTGCGATGTCTAGTGGAAATATTTTAGTATATACAAATTTGTTTGTGAAAACTCCTTTTATAGTTTCTTTAAAATCGTATAGATCTTCTGCTGTACAATGAATGCAGGTAACTAAATTTGGTTTAATAAACTCTAAAAGAATTGTTTTAAGATTTTCTCTTGTGTCATATTCGATAATATGTCTTGTTCTTCCAAAAGTTATGATCATTTCATGAATTGTAAAATTTGTTTTGCACAAAAGTATTTGTTGCTTGAATTCATTTAAAGGTTTTGAGACTTCTGAAATATTGAAATTGTCACTACTTTCTGTAGAATGTTGGGTACTATGAAGAGATTCTTCATCTGAAATATTGTTTAAATATTGACGTGAAAGTGCATCTGCTACTATATTGTGAACACCTGGTTTATAAATCATTTTTGGTGAAAATTCTTCAATAAATGATCGCCATCTTTTGATTTTTGCGGTAGGGTTTCGTGTAGAAACTGCGAATGTTAGTGGTTGATGATCTGTATGGATTTCAAGATTTGAACTACCATATAAATAATTTCTTAAATTCTTTAACGCCCATACGATAGCGTAGAGTTCTTTTTCATTGGTTGCGTAGTTTTTTTCTGTTGCATTAAGTGTCTTTGATATAAAAGTTATTGGTTTACCATCCTGACTTAGGACAGCACCTACTGCATCATTGGAGGCATCAGTGGTAAGGATGAATTTTTTATTAAAATCAGGCTGAGTTAATTCAATCTGTTCGGATAATAATTTTTTTAACCTGTCAAAAGTGATTATACCCTCTTCATCCAATTTAATTTCAATCTTCTTTGACATATAATGTGATACTTTACCATTCTCACCGGCTAAATATTTGGACAATGGTTTTGCTACTTGAGCATAATTTTTTATAAATTTTCGGTAGTATCCTATCATTCCTAGGAAACTCCTCAGTTGTCTTAAGGTTTTAGGTAATGGGTAGTTATTTATTGTTTCTAGTTTTTTTGGATCAGTTTTTATAACATTATGGCCTACAACATAACCAAGAAATTCTACTTCTTTAGAGTAAAATTTTGATTTTTCTAATGAAATTTTCATATTTGATTCTTTTAATCTATCAATTATCAAGTTTAAGTGTTTAAAATGTTCCTCTAGTGTTTTTGAATACACTATTATATCGTCTATATAAACATGACATATTTTTCCAATAAAATCGCGTAAAATGTTATCCATAACCCGTTGAAAAATACTTGGACTATTTTTGAGACCGAAGGGTAATCTTAAAAATTTATATTTTCCGTTATTCACAGAAAATGCGGTTTTCTCAATATCTTCTTCCATCATAAGGATCTGGTGAAAACCTGATTCCAGATGGATGGTTGAAAAATATTTTTCTGTACCCAGATTGGACAATATAACATTACAATCTGGTATCCGGTATTTATCGCATATTGTGTTTTCATTTAATTTTTTATAGTCAATTACCATACGCAATTTTTGCGTACCATCTTCATTTATTCCTTTTTTCGGAACCACCCATATTGGGGAGTTGTAAGTTGTATTTCGTCCTGTAATAGTTTTTTTATTTCATTGTTAACAAAGCTATTTGCAGAAAGGGGGTATGGATATTGCTTGCTCCATATTGGCGCTTCAGCAATTGTTCCGATTTCTGCTCTTATGTCCGTTCTAAACGGTAAATTCATGTTTATATCTGAATGCAATTTTTCAATATTTTGTATAATATTTTTTCTTAAATCATTCAATGATTTTTCACTTTCATCACTGAATTTTAACATTTCTTCATTTTCTATTTTATTAACAGCAGTTCCTTTAAAATGCTTATTTCTTGTTCCTGTATTTTCACTTGAGTTTCTTGACTCAATATTTATAATTTTCTCGCAGTGTTTACCGCAAATTAATGTTCCTTTCTCAAAATCTAAAATAATGTTAGCTCTTTTCATAAACTTATAACCTATAAGAAGGTCTGATTCTAAATTCTCAATTTCATAAAATCTTACATTAAAACCAAATATGCTGGCTTCATAAAAATACTTAATGATGGTAAAACCATTAATGGTTCTTACCCTCTTCTTAATGACTAATTCCTGCCTATTCGTTAGAACAACAGGGCTGCAGTAGCAACTTGTTGCACCGCCATCAATTAGAATTTTATATTTTCTTCCTGTGGTGGCTGCCTTAATAATGTAGGGGCAGTTCGTTCCTTGATCTAAAAAAGAATCTTCATTTAGGTTGTTGATTCGCTGAAATTTTTGATGTGGTTGTTGGCTTATTTGGCCACTATTATCTGATTGTCGCTTAAGATTGTTTTGATAGTTGTTGAAGGGTCTTGTATTTTGAAAATTATTAAAAGCTCTGTTTTGTTGAAAATTGTTTTTGTAATTTGGTTGCCTTTCCTGTCTAAATTTAAAGGTCGAACTTCCCAGTTCCATTGGCTCTGGTTTTGTATTTAAAAACCTATTTGCATTTTCATTAGGACGATAGTCCCTATTATTATGGCTAGGAAAACGTAGAACGTTATTTCCTCTATTGATATGATTATTAATTATCGGTTTATTGAAGTGTAGAGCAAAGTTAGCTCTAACTTTATTTGCTTCCAGCTCCTGTGCTTTTGCCAAAGCATCCGGTAGACTGTTGGGAGAAATGGAGGATAGGATATCTGCCAGAGGCGCATTTAGTCCTGTCATAAAAACCCTTAGAGCATACTGTGTATTTCTATTGTTAAGTTCCTTCGTTATGTTCGAGTTTGTTCCGTAAGTCATGATTGTTTTATTTGTCAAGTCTGTCAATTTTTTATTTACCTCATTATAATATGTCATTATTGACTGTGACCCCTGTCGCATTATACTCAACTCCTGTTCTATAATATGTAGTGGGCGTTTGTCCGCATAAGCGAAGTCAAGGCGACTAATAATGGCTTCAAAATTTAAAACTGTCCCATGATTAGTTAGGGTATCGTTGGCGTCGTTAACAATTTTATTTCTCAAAATGATCAAAGCCGAGAAATAACGTCTGCTACCTTTCGCATATATTTTCATGGAATTCGTAGCTGCCTCTCGCCAGCTAACGTAAGAGTTTTTGCCATCGAACGTTGGCAAGGATTTGATTACATCTAATGGTTCGTCGCATCGTATTGCTATATTAATTTTCTCTTCTTCAAACTCACCTACTGTATCAGAATTTGTCAATGCTCCTAAGCTTTTCGTTAATTCTTCTATACTAGCTACCAAAGGAGCAGTATGTGCTTCTATTAGAATTTTTATTTGGTCTGACGTGGCCATTTTATTTTCTGAATTTGTGTCCAATCTATTGAACAAATCTGACAAACTGCTTATTTCTGAATCTAGCTTGAATTCGGCTATTTTAAATTTTTTTTTTTTTTCAATAAAATTTATCTACACAAAAATCGAATAAAGCCAAAACTTTTGAATAAATGTTTTCAACAAAAAAAAAAAAAAAAAAACATTAACGAATTTTTAAAAACAGTAAATAGCCACAGAAATTATTAAATTTATTTTAAATTCTTTTTTATTAAATTTATTTTCTTTGAGTTTATTCACTAATTTCTTACTTTTAATAAAAATTAAATTAAATTTTATCATAAAATAATAATTTTTCTTTCGTTAATTAAAGGTAAATTTTGTAATTTTTTGTTACTATACTCTTCTTTTTAAATTTAGAAAATTAATTTAATTGTTTTATTTTCATATTTCAAAATTTCAACTTTCAATTAATTATTTTCTTTAAAATTTCACTTTATTATTTTCTTTCACAATTTAAATTGATTAAAAATTACTTACAACTATACGTTGTTGTCTTCCGAAGTGATGAATTATGATGGGAATCCTTGTTGTCTTCTGTAACCATGAATTTATTATGGGAATCGTTGTTGTCTTCCGTAATGATAAATTATGATGACAATTGGCTGATGTTGTTTTTCTGATTAAATGTTTTTTTTTATATTATTTAAACTTATTTCTTTAAAGAGTTCTTATCTTTGTTTTTCAATAAAACTCAGTTCTTTTTTTATCTTTTGATGAAAAAGCTTTCATATTTTTAACTTTTAAAGTTTTTATTTTTTCTCCTTTTTTATAAGGATACTTATTTTTAATTTTTTTGTTTGTTTTTTTTTATTTTTTCTCCTTTTAACAAGGATACTGATTTTTAATTTGGCTTCTTTCTTCCTTAAAAATATCCTTACTTGTTTTTTTCAGGATTTAGCTTTTTAAGGATCCCGGTTGAGCCCCCAGTTAATTAAACTTAAATTTTATTTATTAAAAAAAATTATGTTTTTTGTTTTTTTTTTTTTTAAATTAATTTTTATTTTATTTCTTTATTTGCTTAATTATTAAAATTTGAAAGTCTATTATTTATAAAAGCCATCACAGGGACCCGCTTGTTAGGCTGGTGTATGATCCGGCTGATCTTAATTGCTATTCTTAACTAAAAACTTTATAAGAACTTTTAATTGGCAAGAAGCATAATTTTGTTTGCAGTCACGTTGCATTCTTAATAAAAAAATGCAATCACGTTGTCAAAGTTAAAAACAACGGTTTAGTGTTACAATTAAAAATTTATTAAAATAATTTTCGTTCACATTGTGTCAGCATAAAATACGTTGCGCGTGTAGCTTAAATCGTGGGAAAGTAAATAAATTTAAAAAATAAAAATTAAGGAATGTGACATCATACCTTAACTTATATATATATACTAGCTGACCCGGGCAAACCTTGTTTTGCCTTCAAATTTGCACTAAATCGACATAGCAATTATTGTTCAAATAAAGGTATCGGGCTAATTAAGCCCACTACACGCTGGTTAAGGACCCAACGCCTTCAGCAAAACGCAGCATAGGCTTATCGCGCTAATCTCTATTGGGCAAAACACAAAAACAAAATATTAGGCCATTAGGTCCCATAGAACATGTATATAAAGTTTGGTCAAAATCGGTGCAGTAGTTCTTGAGTTACGGTGCAAAACACACACACAAAACTAAGTATTGCGCCATCTGTCGGACGAACTTCAAACTACACAGAAACACTCCTCACGTCCCATAGAAAACTACACAGAAACACTCCTCACGTCCCATAGAAAATGTATATAAAGTTTGGTCAAAATCGGTGCAGTAGTTCTTGAGTTACGGTGCAAAAACACACACACAAAACAAAGTATTGCGCCATCTGTTGGACGAACTTCAAACTACACAGAAACACTCCTCACGGCCCATAGAAAATGTATATAAAGTTTGGTCAAAATCGGTGCAGTAGTTCTTGAGTTACGGTGCAAAAACACACACACAAAACAAAGTATTGCGCCATCTGTTGGACGAACTTCAAACTACACAGAAACACTCCTCACGGCCCATAGAAAATGTATATAAAGTTTGGTCAAAATCGGTGCAGTAGTTCTTGAGTTACGGTGCAAAAACACACACACAAAACTAAGTATTGCGCCATCTGTTGGACGAACTTCAAACTACACAGAAACACTCCTCACGGCCCATAGAGCATGCACATAAAATTTGGTCGACATCGGTCCAGTAGTTTTTGAGTTTAGCGATCACGAACATACACGTCATTTTTATGTACATATATAGCTGACACCGTCAGCTCAAAATATCTTCGGAACTACATAATCGATTTAAGAGTTTGATATCTCGTTTTGAAAAACATGACAACGGCTTTCCAAAAAAAGTAAAATAAAATAAAAAAAGCACAAAAAATAAATATATGTATACGTCATTGGTGGTGCAATATGAAAATTGGATTTTGCCACGCCCCTCCGCCCACAGACCGAAAATAAAGAATCGCACTTCACAGTGTCACCCGCCCGAGTATTCTGAAGGTTCCCTGAAAATTTCGTCAAACTCGGCCCAACCGTTTTGGAGCCATTACGTTACATACATACATACATACATACATACATACACACATCCAATTTTATATATATACTAGCGGACCAGGCGAACTTCGCCTCGCCCCAATTTTTAAGCCTTCAGAGAAACTTTCTATTTTTTCATGTGAAGAGCCATTAAGGAATAATTTCAAACAAAATTTCATACAAAAAACTCGATTTTCGATTTTCCGACTTTTCCGGAGGGATTTTCCAAAATTTTCTTCCATAAAAACCTTCTCCTCAAAAATACGAACAACTGACAAAAAGTTTTACAGAAATCGGCCCAGCCGTTCTCATTTTATGAATTATTGGATTTTGCAACGCCCCTCCGCCCGCAGACCGAAAATCAAAAATCAGACTTCACAGTGTCACCCGCCCGAGTATTCTGAAGGTTCCCTGAAAATTTCGTCAAAATCGGCCCAGCCGTTTTGGAGCCATTACGTTACATATACTACGTTTATACGCACGTCTTATTTCCAAATAAAAAAGAAGAATGTTGCCGTATAACTTTTTTATTGTAACTTATTAACTCACTACACAAGTCGTGAATAATGACACTATTTGCAAATAAAAAGTAAGACGTTGCCACTTCATGAACGTTTTTTGTGTTTTACTTACCAAACAATCATATTTTCGTCACATGGCATCACTAATAATAACATAAGTTCTGTATGCAATTTCCCGTATAAACAGTGAATTAGATATTTGTAAATAGTTCTATTTGCAAATAAGACGTGCGTATAAACGTGGTAATACATACATACATACACACATCCTATTTTATATATATATATATATATATATATATATATATATATGTATATATATATATATATATATATATATATATATATATATATATATATATATATATATATATATATATATATATATATATATATATACATATGTATGTAAATTCAAATGGAGATCAGTAGAAAAACAATAAACTTAAAATTAGAAATTCAATTTGGAGATCAGTAGAAAAACAATAAACTTTAAATTAAAAACTCAATTTATTAATGGAGATCAGTGCAAAAATAATGCAACTAAAATGTAAATTTATCAAAATTAATTCCTCTGGTGGGAATATTTAGGAAAACATTCTACACATAGTTGCGGTTTATTGGGGAATATTGGGCAGTAGGTGGTGGTCCTTTTTAAGCTCTTTCTGGCTGTTACGCTATCATTAAATTTTTTTGACATGGCATAACATAACAAGCAAGCACGCCTTATTGTTTTTCGTTATCGTCCTTTCTTTTTTCTATAAAATGTTTTCCTTTTGTTATGGGTTGTGGAGAGATGAAATCCAACAAAGCATTTGAAATCTCCTGCCGAAACTTGCTTATTGAAATTTGTTTGTAGCCTTTTTATATATTATAAATGCATTTACGACAGACATTCCAAATAACAGTTCAAAAGCCACTTTGCGGTACCGCTTAACACCTCTTCTGAGAGTGGTGTCGTAGGAGGTCATATACAGGCATGTTCTGCAAATCACTTTTTGTGAAAGTGATTTGAAATCACAAAAAAGGTGTTCTGCGCACAAAACTTTTTGAACTGTTGTGATTTGAAACCGGTCAGCTATGTGGCTGGCGATCTGAAATCACTTTCTTAATTTTGGACGGCTTTTTATATTTAACTCAATAAAAACTCATTAATTGAATACATTTATTTGTTTTTTATTTATTTTAAGAGTAAAACTGATGATTTTGTACCAAAAAATTGGCTAAAATATAAAAAAATTGTAAACACTTTCTATTGCAACAAATGTTGTTATTTGCTTTTGTGATTTGACATTTTCCTTTTGTGATTTGCATTTACTTTTTAGTTGTCAGGTGTTTTTGTTCTTCGAAAATACACTGATGCTTGCCAGAGTAGATAAATATTGCTTTCGACGAGAAATATATTTAATTTTTTTAACTAAACAAGCTTTTTCCAATAAAACTTAATTATTTTTATTAAGTTATATTCAAAATATTTATTAGCTATCAATTGTTTAACTAATTTTAAAAATAATTACTTATAAAGCAGTAGCAAATGGCAACAATAATTATATATTAAGAACAGTGGCAACTACAGATTACTAAATATATCTGTGGTGGCAACTTCGTGTGTATTCTTGAAACTACTTTCTTTTGTTAAATTAATAAATTTATTTTCAAATATATTACTGACAACAATAAAGCCCCAGGCATATCAACTTGTGTTTAATTTTCATTTTAAAAAATAATTTTGGTTTACGTTCACTTATTATTTTGACTAAACCTTTATTAATTTTTAATACATAAAAAATTGTCATCAAATCAAAGCAAAACATCAGCCGTTTTCTTGTGTTTTCGAAAAGGTAAAATCACACCGAAAAGTTAAATTTCTTGTGATTTGCAGAACACCACAAAATCACATTTGTGATTTTAAAATCACAAGTGATTTTGAAATCTTGTAATTTGCAGAACATGCCTGATAGTCGGATATATCAACACCTAATTTGGCTTTATTGTTATCAATAACAGGAAGAGGTTTTGCAATAGTTCGTTGCCTTCGCTTCCTGGTGGATGGTGGGTTGTTGGTACTATACACTTTGTCCAAGATTTATACACTTTGTCCAAGATTTATTTTTTATTTATTTATTTATTTATACATTTGGTTGGCTCGACGTGGCTGCCATTACCGGGGGGTGTTTCGTCGACAGAATCCTAAAATCTCTGGTGTCCTTCCACTTTAACACAACCACTCCATTTTTCTCCTCACGGGCTACCATCTCGCCTCTTTTCAGATTAACTTTCATAACTTCTGCCGGACAATTCTTTTTGTTAGCCCGTAATGTTCCAGCAGGGTTGGTATTTTGATGTAGCATAGAACGCGCAAGTTCATAACTAGTATAATAATTATCCACAAAAAGTTTTTCACAAACTTTTTGTGCGAGACCAGTTTCTCTCACGCCTGTGGCGCTCTTGCCCGAGTATACTTTTGCCGACCAAGTAAATCCCTCCTGAGTGCACAACTTAAAAAATTTAACCCTATATGGGTGAATTTTGTTCGGAAGGTACTGACGGAAACTCAATCTTCCTCTCCAAGGTATAATGCTTTCATCAATGACAATATTTTCTCCTGGCATGTAAACTTTCTGGAAATTAGCCTGTGTCTGAAACTGGGCTTATTTTTCCTAGTTTATCTTTTGGAAGAATATTTCGACTGTCGGCAAAATGTATGAAGTTTAACAAAAGGTGAAAGCGATTGCGAGACATCGTTTTGGCGGGAACTCCAAAATTATACATAAATTCTTTGGACAAATATGTTTCGAGACTGCCAACCTTCACGAGACCCATCCATAATATGAGTCCAAAAAACTTATTAATTTCACGATTGGTTGTGGGACTCCACATTAGTTTACGAGATGATCGTGTAAGAGTTCTCGTTCCCGATTGTTGTTGCGTATATTTATTTGTTTCACGAACGATGTGGTCGATTATTTTATTATCGACAAAAAGTTTGAAAGCATCTATGCAACTTATATTTGGCGCAACATCTATAAGGAGTCCAGATTTGCCAGTAAACTTGATAGTTTTTTGTCTGGAAGAAAGCTCAGTCCAATTTATTTGAATGTCCTTGGAATTAGGATCCATGGTATTATCATCGTTCCCAGCATCTGCTTGCTGCTCATCCTCGTCATCATAATCAAGATTTTCCTCATGTTCATCATCAAAAACATTAAACCCTCCTTCTTCTCTTCAGAATCAGTAGCTGAATTGGGGTCATCATTTGGTAGCCATTTAATATCAATTTCAGAATCGTCTCTTGAAAAATCTCCATCGTCGTCATCGCTGTCCGAAGATACCACATCTTGCAATATATCTGCAATCTCATTATCTTTTACATTTCTTTGCGTTATTCCATAAATTATTCTGAAATTGCGAAATGCATAAAATAAAACAAAAAAATCAAACACAACGCAAAAACTACAAAAAATTACGGTCGCACATTTTCGTGCGACGTGGCCCCACAGCGTGTTTTATGTTCTTCTAGACAATGTCGCATGATAATGTGCGACACAGAAAAACCGTTATAACTGTAAAATTAGGGACCAAAATAAAGTCGCGAGTAGTCAAAACTTATTTTTATGCACTAAGAAACAAAAAAGAACAAAAATAAGTTGTTGGCCTCAGGTGACCAAGATTGTTAAATGACATTGCTACTGAACGATCAAATTTCTAAAAAGGCTTTGGCAGCCAACGTGTTAAAGCACAATGTGTTGAATACGAAAGCACAAGAAACGTTGTCTAATTTCTTTTGTTAAAAAATTTATGCTCACTTAAATATTGCATTTTTTTCTGTACTCAAGCGAGTACAATGGCTGGGAATGGGTTAGAAGGTAAATAAAAAATTATTTTTTTTATTATTTTCTTATTTTATTACATTTTAGTAAAATATTGTGTAATTTTTGTTTGTTTACGCAAGTTTAGAATGCAACCATCAATATTTTTTTCGACAGATGCTAACTGTCGAATGTATTTTGCGGTGTAGAATCCTGTGCCCCAAAAAATGTTTGCAGTTTTCCGACAATCATTTTAGCCTCTCTAGCGGTTATAACATTTTCGATTTCTTCAGTTTCTTCATCCTCCTGCTCACCATTATCTTGTGGTTTCGTTACACTAGTAATAATGTCATCATCGGTAAGGGACCCGGTAAAAGTAATATTGTCATCGAAATTCACAAAATCATCAAACCGTTCTGTTAAATTAAAATGGTTTTTTAAAATTTTATTTTTAGAATTCTTAGCTGTCTTGGAGGCAAACATTTTCTGTAATCAAAATATTTGGGCGCTCGAGAAAGCCACAAGTTGCAAAAGAGTTAGCACTTGTTAATTTTTCGACACTTTCCCATGCCTTGTATGCCATTTTTATTCCTTGTAAAACGTTTGTAGAGCTTTAGCGCCCCTATTCAAGATCGTTGATTAAAATTGCGATAAAAGTGTTTGAAATTTTTGATTATTTCCATATCTAGAGGTTGTAGTTTCGATGTTGCGTTTGGCGATAAAAATTGTAATTTGATGGATTTAAGTGATTTAGCATTTTTATGTGCTATGCAGTTATCCACAAACAGTAAAACTTTACGATAGGCTTTAGTCATATCGTTGTCAAATTTTTGTAAGTAATCAAGCCATATATCGCTGGTCATTTAAGCTTTTTTGTTCGCAGTGCAGTCCACTTGTAAGCTTTTTATGTTTTTAAAACATCTTGGGTTAGTCGATTTTCCGATTATGAGCAAGTTTCTCTGCTCAGAGCCTGTACTGTTAACAGTAAATAAAATAGATAATCTTTCTTTACTATGTTTTCCACCGTGGCATTTTTCGGATTTAAACGCCATTGTTCGGTTTGGTACGCATTTAAAAAATAGTCCAGTTTCGTCTGCATTAAAAATATTGTGCGGGTCATATTTTGCCAACAAACTTGGTAACAATGCTTTCCATTCAGAACAAACTTCATCACTTACACTGGCACTTTCTCCACTCACTTTTCGAAATCTGATATCATGGCGCTTTTTAAAATTATCAACCCAACCGTTATTAGCTTTAAAACCGTTGTGTCCCAGACGCGCTGCAAACTGTTCAGCTTTGGTTTTTACCATCGGTACTCCTAAAGGAATGTTTTGATTTCGACATTGTGTAAACCATTTAGATAAACATTGCTCAACGTCTTCATATTCTGTAAGGCGCAATCTTTTGCACTTTAAAGGTTCAGTGTTCAGTTTTTTGCTTTCTCCAGATGCATGTTTGTCTTTTATCTATTAAATATGTCTTCATTAGGTTTTTCCCGGCTACATTTACACGCAAAGTATTCCCTATAGTTTTTGAAGTCTTTGTTTCTAGCCTTTTGCGCTTCCTCTGATAGCTCACCAATTGGCAAAAGGGCATTGGATATTATTTCCGGTCCGTGTATAAGAAATTTATGAAGAGTAGGTGACATTTTGTACCATGGATATATTAGCGGAAATCACCTTTGGTTGCACATCTGCAATTTTAGCACATATAGCATGTTTTTTGCTACAAAGCGTGAGTGTCTTTTTCAAGTGTTTAGGAAAATAATTATAACAGCTGATTTTAGGGTAACGGAAAAAATAAATATTTTTGTTTTGCAAATTGAGAAGGAAGCTTAGAAAACAAATTGCAAAAATTTCGTTATTCATTGTGATGAGCAATAAAACAATGTGATTTTGAATTTTATTTCATCAGCAGAAAATCTTTATTGTAATTTTTATGATTTGACTTTATTCGCGAACAAAATTCAACCGTTTAGTACAAAGGGCGAAGCTAAAGTAAATTATATTCTTTCAACTCAAACTTGCTGTACCAAAAATGTAAAACGAATGTCTCTATGTACTTATGTACGTAATAATGCAGTTGAGATTTGTACATAAGACATTAACTCTAACTACACTAAATGATTGCATACGTATATATGTATATGAAAAATGAACATAAAACAGAATCAATAATAAAGTATTGTTTGTTACTTATAATAAACTAATGTCAACAACAATATTAATATGCAAGTACCGTATTAAATTTTGAGACACATTTAACTTTTAACAATAATCAAATACATTCGTGGATACAATTGTAGCACTCAGAATACGTTCATGAACATCCCGCGCCGCCCTGAAACATTGTTTCAGAACACAGGCAGTTTAACCAATGCCGCTATCGGTCGAGTCACCTCACCATGGCGAGTCATTAGTTTTACCACACGAACCGTCAGCACCAGGATATGTGTCAATCACTCTAGCCATGAGCCACTTTGCAGGGGGCAGATTCTTTTCCCTTACCATTACTAGATTGCCCTTCGCTAAGTTCGGCTGGGCTTGGTTCCATTTGGGACGTTGCTGAAGGGAAGTCAGATACTCATTGTGCCAACGCTTCCAGAACCCTTGAAACATATTTTGGACATGTTGCCAATACCCCAGCTTATTTAGGCTTACTTCTGAGAGATCTCCATCAGGCACGCTAGTAAAGGGTCGACCAATTAAAAAATGGGCTGGGGATAAGTAACCGAAATCTGAATCTGAGGTGGTGCCAAGAGGTCTAGAATTAACAACTGCTTCTATCTGCGCTAATAACGTATGCATCTGCTCGAATGTCAACACTGTATTCCTGACAACTCGTTTGAGATGTAGCTTTACTGATCGTACAGCAGATTCCCATATTCCACCCCAATGTGGCGCCTGGGGTGGTATAAAATTCCATTGTATTCCATCTTCTGCTAATAACTGAGATACGATTTGATTGTGCCCCTGTGACATAATTAGTTTATGCATATCATTTAGCTCGCGTGATGCTCCCAAGAAATTTCTTCCATTGTCGCTATAGATATTACGACATTTCCCACGTCGGGCAACAAATCTTCGTAAGGCTGCTATGAAGCATTCTGTACTTAAATCTGTAGCGAGTTCTAAATGAATAGCAGAAGTTACGAGACAAACAAAGAGACATATATAGCCCTTAGATTGTCGGGCGTTCCTACCCGAAAATTGTTTGAGCAAGATTGGACCGGCATAGTCGCAGCTGGAATTTTCGAACGGAAATGCTTGACGCACTCGAACCCTAGGTAAATCGGCCATTAACTGCTGGGTTACAATTTGACGTTGGCGAAAACACCTCAAGCATTTATGAGTCAATTTTCGAATAAGATTTCTAGCACCAAGAATCCAATATGATTGGCGAGCGATCACAAAAAGAGCTGATACTCCAGGGTGTAAATTTCGATTATGCAAGTCTTCTAGTAAGAGTTCTGTTATTTGGCTGGCTTTGGGCAAGATAACTGGATGTTGCGTGGCTGTATCAAGCTCAGAGTTACGTAAACGACCACCAACACGCAACAAGCCATGTGTATCGAGAAATGGGTTCAGTTTCAGCAAACGAGAACGTGTGGTCAGAGGACGGTTTTTCTGCATCAGACATCGGTCATTGTCAAAGGCATTTTGCGCATTTTTTAGAAGAACCATTTTAGCCTGATGTAATTCGGCAAATGTTTGACCAGAGCCATTACCACCAGAATGCTGTTTCACGGCATTGAAAAACTTAAACATATAGGCAACAACACGGATCAGTTTCGTCCACCTTGATGAACGGTTCACAATGGCTTCAAGTGGGTTGTAATCTTCAACTGTAATGACCATAGTGTTACCATTAAGTTTGAGTGCGGCTAATGCTTCAGAGTCTGCAAATATATCAAAGTTATTAGAACGATTTATGATCGAATTATATTTCAAATTTTCGCTTAGCCATTCTGGGCCACTCCACCAGAGCTTAAAGATAAGCAACTTCGAGGCGGACATTCCTCGCGAAGCACAGTCGGCGGGATTGTCCTTAGACGAAACGTGATTCCAGAATTTCCGGGGCAAATTTTCTAAAATTTCTGAAGTTCGATTAGCTTCAAAGGTTTTTAAGCGCGAACTGTGATTGATTCATGTGGAAAGGCACTAACGATTCGTTTCAGTAGGCGGGATAACAAAAGTGCTCCGCATAGCTCTAACCGAGGTAGTGATTTTTGTTTTATGGGAGCAACTGGTGTCTTGGAGGCCAATAGCGTGACATGTATCTCACCGGACATATCCACAGATCTAGAATAAACTACGGCACAGTAGGCTTGACTAGATGCATCCGAAAATCCATGGAGCTCCACTTTTGAATTTTCATTAGGCACAAGTCGAGGCATTTTAAATTGTTCCACGGTTTGTAAATCTGTGCGATATTGTTCCCACAGCGTAGCAAGGGGTGCCGGCAGCTTTTCATCCCACGACAGATTTTGGGACCAGAGTTCTCTCAATAATATTTTAAAACGGACGACTATTGGAGCCAAAATTCCCATTGGGTCAAATATTCTAGACACGTCGGAGAGCACTTGTCGCTTTGTAGAAACAGCGTTAGTTGACAGTGATATTTTGTAACCTAAATTATCGGTGGCGGGGTGCCAGAAAACTCCCAAGACCTTTTTTATATATCCTCATGGTCCGGTTTTAAGAACGTAAGATCATGCGTATTCAACGATATCTTCGGGCAGTTTGAAACCCATTTCCTAAGCTCAAGACCCGCTTGAGATAGCAAACTTATTAAATCATCTCGTTTAGCAATGATTTCTTCTTCTGAGGCAGCACCTGTGAGGACGTCGTCAACATAAAAGTCTTCGAGCAGCACCTTAGAGGCTACCGGAAAAGCTGATTTGTAGTCATGGGCCAGTTGTTCTAGTACCCGTACTGAGAGGTAGGGGGCGCAAGCAGTGCCATAGGTTACAGTACAAAGTTGATAGTGCCTTAGTTCTTCAAAGGGTGATGGTCTCCATAAAATTCGTTGGTAATTTTGATGCGTTTCAGAAACCCATATCTGCCGGAACATTTTTACAATGTCGGCCGAGAAAACATATCGATGAAAACGAAAACGAAGACAGACTGAGAATAAGTCTCTCTGTATACTTGGTCCAATATGTAGCATATTATTGAGTGAGATACCATTAGAGTCTTGGAAAGATCCATCAAAAACAACCCGCAGCTTATCGCCAAGGACTGCGTGGTGGGGTAAGTAAAAAACTTTACCATCTGCCACACCTACCTCCGCTGGGCTGACCCTCCGCATGTGACCAAGACTTTCATATTCACACATGAATGCGTTGTACTGCTCTCGAAGGTTAACATTGCGTTGAAGCCGTCTTTCTACAGCATAGAACCGGGACAAGGCTCCATTGAAAGTATTTCCAAACTGAGGCTCATTCATTTTAAAAGGTAGTTGAACCACATATTTACCATCACTACTACGGGTGTGGGTTGCTTGAAAGTGAGATTCAACAAAGGCATCATCTGGGTCTACTTGTACTTGGTGTTCAGGCTCTTCTATTTCCCAAAAGCTTCTCAAACAGCGATTGATATCTACGGTTGAAATAAGCGACATGGTGCGATTACTAACCTGTAATGCTTCGACACATGTAACGACCCAGCCAAAAATTGATGAAATAGAAATAGTGTTTCACTGTAAGTCTAAGCGCCTATCAAAGGTGAGTATATTACAGATATGTTGAAGACTAAATAAAATATCTATCTGGGATGAGATATTGTACGACGGGTCTGCAAGAGGTAACTCCTTTAAATATTTTGCAGCCTTATTGTCAAATGATTGGCTCGGAAGCGATGTTGTTATTTGCTATAACACATGTACCTCGGCATCTAATGTATGTTGTGAAACTCGAGACTGTACAAAAATTTGGCAGAGTCCACGTGTGGTTTCAGCCTTTATTGACGATATTCCTCTTACGAAAACCTTGGAGGGAAACCGAGTAAGTCCTAATCGTTGAGCACAACTTTCGGTTATATAGGACAACTTTGAGGCAGAGTCCAATAAAGCACGACATTGAACTAACTGACCATAGCTATTTCTCACGTAAATTAAAACCGTAGGCATAATAAAATCGGAGTAATTTCGATTAGAGGGGCGAGGTTCAACAAGACATGGATGGGAGCTGGGACAGGCAACGTTAGCGATGGTTGACCAGGGCCCATTAGCAGCTGGCGATATGCTGGGCGATTGTGATGACATTCCGGGTGTGGTTACGTTTGTGTTCGCCGATGTAGCTTGAGTATCAATAGATGTGTGTAAAATAGAATGGTGGCGTCGTTGACAGAATTTACATTTGTGCTTCGATGGACAATTTAAAACCGTATGACCACTTCTCAGACAATTGTAACACAGTGAAGCTTCTTTAACAAAATTGCGTCGCTCATTAAGGGGCATATGAAGAAATAATTGACATTTAAATATTGTATGGTCTGTGGATTTACATTTGAGGCAAGAATTTGATTTTGTATTCGTACTCACCAGGCATTCCGTATTGTTATGCTTATGTGAGCTACTTTGCCTTGAGAAGGGTTTTCGTTGACAAAGTTCTAACTCTTCACATCTGTTGTCCAAAAATTCAAAGAAATCAGCAATAGTAGGACGGGAATTATCCCGGCTGTCATGAATCCAGCGTCTTTTGGAATCAGCGTCAATTTTCCCGAGCAACAAATAAATGAGCCAACAATCGCGCTCGTTTCCACCAATAGCATCAAGACCACGAATTATTTCATTAGCTTCGTCAGAAATTTTGCGTAGTGTGACCGCATTTTCTACTAAAGTAGAAGGCAGAGTCATGAAAGCTTCAATAAACGAAGTGGTTATATGTTTCGGGCGATCATATCTGTCATTGAGCCGAACCCATGCCGTTCTGTAAGCCGCGTCTGTGACAGTAATGTGTTGAATTAAACAGGCAGCTTCATCCTTCAATAAGGATTTCAGGTAATAAAATTTCTTTCGACAATGTTGCCTTTGAGTCCACAGTACTTTCAAATAAGTCTTTGAAACTAGGCCACTCTTTATAGGACCCAGTAAAGACCGGAATATTAAAGCGTGGCAAATCATTTTCTTTTGGCGTAGTAGTTGTAGACATTTTCTCTAAAAATTTTGCTTGTTGTTCTACTAGTTTTTCCATTGCATCACTATGATTACTGCTTTTCACATCCTTCAGGGCATATTTTGTTTTAAGCGCATATAACTTACCTCGAGCTGCTAAATATCTATCCTCATATATATCAAAATCTTGCTCTGGGTCCACAAAATTTTCTTCACATTTATATTGATGAAGCCCATTAGTGGATTTAACAAACTCCTGCCATACCTCTTCTAAACGCTCCAGGCGAGATACTACAACTTCAAAGGTACAGTCATCAGGCGGCCCCTCGGCAAAAGAGAGAAGTCGTGTAGGCGAGCCCTTCAAACGACCTCTGTATACCACCAACGCATTCACCTCATCCGCCATTTTATGTGCCGGTACCACCAGAAAAATTAATGAAATATAAAGATGACAATGTCCAGTAGCTTATGTTAGGAGGCACAGGCTCACAGCTTCAAATGTTGTTTGCCGTGTACAGTAAAGGTTTTGTCTCGGACAATGATATATATATATATATATATATATATATATATATATATATATATATGTATATATATATATATTTTTTTTTATATTATTTAGCTTTATTTATTTAGTTTTTTTTTAACTCCCGGATAGGCTGGCTGATCCGGTTCGAAGGACCAATTCTAATGATGAGCAATAAAACAATGTGATTTTGAATTTTATTTCATCACCAGAAAATCTTTATTGTAATTTTTATGATTTGACTTTATTCGCGAACAAAATTCAACCGTTTAGTACAAAGGGCGAAGCTAAAGTAAATTATATTCTTTCAACTCAAACTTGCTGTACCAAAAATGTAAAACGAATGTCTCTATGTACTTATGTACGTAATAATGCAGTTGAGATTTGTACATAAGACATTAACTCTAACTACACTAAATGATTGCATACGTATATATGTATATGAAAAATGAACATAAAACAGAATCAATAATAAAGTATTGTTTGTTACTTATAATAAACTAATGTCAACAACAGTATTAATATGCAAGCACCGTATTAAATTTTGAGACACATTTAACTTTTAACAATAATCAAATACATTCGTGGATACAATTGTAGCACTCAGAATACGTTCATGAACACATTGTTTTAAAATTTTAACAAACTAAGTGAAAAATGCCTAAGCCAACAGAAAAAACCAAAATCATAAATTTTTTGATTCATAATGCTGTTGATGAAATTGAATTTGTGGAGATTTCAGAACACAAAGGTAAGTTAAAGGTAAATATTCCTACACCGAAGATTTATATTTTGTATGTACCTACAGATTCAAGTCAGAATGAATTGGTGGAAAACATTTTGGATAATCTTATTGACGACATTATTTTGGTTGTACCATACCGTCGTGGCTTTTCGAATTTGGTTCCTAAATCGATGACGTGGTCTTTGAACATACTTACGCAGTTAGATAACAACAGATTTTTGCAAATGTTACGTGTAAATCGGCTGGAATTTAATGCACTTGTAAACGTTATTTCTGAAGACCCTGAATTTATCAAACCCCATTCCTGTGAACAATTTCCGACAGAGTATCAGCTCGCAATAGTGCTATATAGGCTTGGTTCATCTGGAGAAGGAGCAACTTTAAAGAAAATTGCATCAATTTTTGGAATTGGAGACGGTGGCACGATTGCCAAGATAACTCGCCGAATTTTCAAGTCTTTTTTGAATATGCAAACAAAATACATATCTTGGCCGAATGAACACGAAAGAGCATCAATCGTAACTGAAACTTACAGTGAACTACCATTTTGTATTGGATACGTAGATGGGTCTGAAATTCCCCTTGCAGAAGCTCCCGTTATTAACAAGGTGTCATTTTTTTCACGTACACATAAATATTCTATTAAAGCTCAGATGGTTTGTGATTTTAAGTTACGTATAAGGCATATTGTTGTGGGACATCCTGGAAGTGTGCATGACTCAAAAATATTTAAAAATTGCGACATTTATAAACAACCAACGAAGTATTTTTCTGGGCATCAGTGGCTAGCTGGTGATTCAGCTTATTCCCTATCAAATAACCTTATAACACCTTACCGTATGAATTCGTGTCAAATGGACAGCAAAAAACGGAAACAGTTCAACAGAAGACATAGCACTTATAGAGTAAGAATCGAACATTGTTTTAAAGTGCTAAAAGAGAAGTTTAACAGTTTAAAAAACTTAAAAATGCGAATAAATTCGTCCCAAAGCCATACATTTTGTTGCCAGTGGATTGTTGTGTGCAGTATTTTGCACAATATTCTAATAAATTTAAGGGGAATACAAGTGCCGGAAATAACGGAAGAGTATCAAGATGATGAAGACCCTTACGAACAAACAGATGAACAAGATCTACACGTAGAAAATAAGACACATGAGTTTAAAAGACAAGCACTTTACAGCTTATTATTTGACTAGCAAGATGCTTTTTATTAAAATATAAATTCAACAAATTAAAGTATGTAATTAAAAAAATAATGAATGAAATAAATGATAAATTGTTAGATAAACATAAAAATAAATACAATTTTTACATAAAAAATTAAATAATTCATTTAAATAAACACCACAGGTAGCGATGTATATATACATATGTATGTACATATGTACGTTTGCACATAAGGCTTTTTAAATACACAGAAAAAATTATATACTACATTGCATTTCTTAACAAATATTTATTTTGATTTAATTTATACCTATGACGTATAAATTAAGATAAACTTAAAACATAAGACATTAATAAAATCAACCAAAAATGCATGTATGTACATATGTATGTAACGTTAAAGAAACTAAAATGTTCATAACTTTTGCTGTATAATAATAGAATCACATTTTATAAAGCTTTGACTGAAGTACAATGCAAGAACTTGTATGGAAAGCAAAAATAAGTTCTTGATGTATTTTTTTCGTTTATGTTTGTTTTTGGTTATTGGAGCAATACTTATATTTCATTTCAATTTCGAATCTTTCCATTCTCTCCTGTTTTTCTAATTCTTACTGTTTCAATTTATATTTCTCTTTCCTTTCTTCAACTTCCTCAGCAAATCTTTTCTCGTTCAAAGAAAATTCCATTTAAAATTTTTCTTTTTCGAAATCAAGTCTTTCTGTTAAATGTGTATTTCTTTCCCTTTGTATGGTAGATAGCTGATCTAACGCATTCTTTGGAGCTGCTCTTTTTAGTTTTGCAGCAAATTCTTGCACGGCTTTATTTTTTTGCTCACTTTTTGAAGACTGTGTCGTGGAACTGGATGCCTGAACTGGTGAAGAACTTGTAGTTACACTTGCTGGGTTTGACGATGCATGATCGGAGTCAGAAATTTCAACAATATCTTCAGCATCGTATTCAACATTTTGGGTATCATGTATTACGAAAGGATCTTCGAGATTTTCGCAAATATAAAAGTTATTTTCATTTTCCATAGTGTCTTCTGAAATGAGGGTGCTACTAAAAGCAATGTTGTTTGTGGTGGCAGAGTCAAAAACATGAAATGGAAACTCGGATGATTTATGACCAAAAATGTTGTGTAGTTCTTCATAGAAGCGACATAGTTTTCGTAACTTGTCTGTAATAGAAATTAAAGCATGCACATACACACATATTGTTCATAAATTTGTAAAAAAAACCGATGTCTTACCTTTTACAGATGTAATTTCTTCATCAGTTTCAAGTGAACCTGCTCCGGTGGACTTCCTCCAAGTCTCGGCTTTATTGTAATTTGTTTTTAAATGTCTCACTTTCCATCCGACAATGTTCCAAGTGGCATCAATATGTGTTGTTTCCAAAAGTTTTCTATAATAAATTTGTGCGGTCGGCTTCTAAAAAAGAATAGTTTTTCAATTTTACCTTAGTAAAAGCTCAGCAACCTCAAATTCATTACTTTCTTGCAAAAACTCCAATATTTTTTTTATTTCTGCATCTGTCCATCTTTTATTGTTGACTTTTTGTTTAATTACCACAATTTTATTTTTAGTTTCTTCCGTGTTCATTTTTTTGCCTGTTTATTATTTATTTGTTCACAAAATTTAATAAAGTGAGTTTGCCGCATGAAATAAGCTAAGCCGCAGTCAATATTTGAAAATCAACGCCGTCAATAAAATTTCCACATGAAGCAACCGCCAGATATTTTGTTTATTTTATAAAATTTAAT
This sequence comes from Germaria angustata, assembly GCA_963681545.1. Lineage (NCBI taxonomy): Eukaryota > Metazoa > Arthropoda > Insecta > Diptera > Tachinidae > Germaria > Germaria angustata. The sequence goes on along the minus strand of OY813003.1, from coordinate 15,725,402 downwards.
AAAAATGATGCATACTAATAGGTATAATATTCACTTTTTACTATTTTAGAAACACTTCTTTGAGCAACGTTAGCATTAATTTAATTTCAGCACAGGCACATTTTGTAGCGGCCTTGCCGTCGTAAAGTTTTTTAAGCGCAGGGGTTTACATGTTGCATTGTAAAAAACAAACAGCTGTTTTAGCATTGAGAACATTTGCAAATACGGATCTGCAATAGTTTTTGGTTATGCATATTTGTTTAAGTGATGCAAATCTCGGTTTCATACATTTTGTTCTTGTAGTCTTGCAGACTATAGCACATATGCTACGGTTGCAATATCTGCAAGGTCTGCAAGGGCAATTTACAACGAACAGTGAGTTCCGCTATTATAACAAAATGTTTTGCAGTATTGTGTGCAAAGTCCCTAAACTTTTCACTATTGACCTCGTGGCCACATGACACGACAATAAGTATTATATGCATTCTGTTTATTAAATCTAGATCATTTTTTGTTATTTCTGAAGAAACTTCTGCATTCTTAAAAAACCTTCTCGCGGTATTGCCATCATTTGTGTTGCCAAAGCCTGGTTTTGGTTGGTCAATGATGAATCCAGTTTTTTCTTTGGAATCTTTTTGAATTTTTGTTTTTGTGTCTTTAACAACTTGTTTGTCATGATCTGACCTAGCTTGCCACTTTTTAAGTGGTAATTTATATGCCACATGAAGAAAACACTCAAAAAACCTAATCCAGCCATGGAGAATAGATAAACCGAACTGAAATGTATCCTTGTTCACACTTCTGGCAATCATTTCATCAATACAGTTGAAATCTTTACTCGTAGTACTACAAACGTAATATTTTCGTGTGATTGTTGTTTCGGTTATAGCATTACACACTTTGCCATCAATCATCACTAACATAAGTGTGTGATTTATTTTTATTGATTTATCACCTACTAAAACCACGGAATCCTTCAGAGTTTTGATTTCATTTCCTACTCTTTCTTTTTCAAGTTGTGCAATACTTAAATTTAATTTTTATGGGTCTACAAAATCTAGTAGAAGGTCGAGGATTTTGCAAATTGTTTTATTCAAACAAACAATTTTTAATGGCACAATGGATGTTATAAATACCGCAGAATCACTAGCTTCAGATCCGTGAAATGCTTGTTTATAAGAGCTATGGCCCGAACTTCCGTCAAAGCCTCACTTAGAGTACAAAGTCATTTGCGATACTTCCTAGTTGTTTAATGAATCCAGTACAGAATTCTGTACCATAACTAGACGCTCAGTGGTATGATCTAACAGTCCTTGCAGACTTACGTGTGCTGATGTTTCAGAAATATTCATATGTTCTTGTTTTGGATAACATTTTTTCTTAGCTTCTTGGACTTTTGTATATGAAGGAAATTTATCAGGCGCGGCTTTTCTAATGATATTATATTGGTGTCGAGTTAACTTCGCTTCAACTAAAACCGAAAGTGCTTCCTCCGCACTTAATTGCTGTGCTAGTACTTTTTCTAAACTTTTTCTATATTTTGTCGCTCTTGTTGCAGATGATATTATTTCCTTAACTAATTTGAAAGCATCAGTTTTTGCAGAAGCTCTCAAGCTCATTTGTGTGGCGTGAGCCAAAACAGGTAAAGGAATATTGTCTCTTACCTCCTTACATTTCTTTGCTTTTTTGTTTTCTTTACACTCCTCAAATGAGACATCCTTTCGTCCTCGTTTTGTTAATGGTGTTGGTGGAGGAACAAAACAGATAGAAGCATCAAGCCAATTATTATAATTTTTAAAAAAAGCTTCTTCCTTTCTAACACATTTTTCCCACCGAGTCTTATATTCTGAACAGAATTTATAAAATCGACCATATCTGACACGTTTGATTACATCCCACCTCCGAAGCTTAAATTTATCTTTTAGTAATTGAGGTTCTGAATTTCTCATAAAATTATGTAATTCCCGACGAGAAAATTGTTTTGGGACTTGTTCCTAAAATAGTAAGATGTCAATTGTTTATAATTTGCAAAATGTTATTCGTTTTCACTTGTACCAAATAACGAGTAATGTACAATTACACAACACTTCAAATAAATAACATCACAGTAAACAGACACAATCTATCTCTGATAGAAACCAAACTCATTTATAACAATAACTTTAATACCGAAAATAAAGACAAAAGACAGTTAAAAACAAACAAGTTGATTTGTTGTGTGTTTTTTTTCAGATTAATAAGTAAAAAAAACGGTGCCTTTGCAAAAGTTTGGTGTGGAATATAAGTATAAGCTTTAGCTTATACTTAGTATTTAATACTATACTAGTATTTTAATACTATATTAAAATTTCAATATTTCACAAGAAATTTGTTGAAACTCTGTGTATATATCGAAAATACCGCAAATATGGAGCACTTTTTAAAAAAATATTAAAAATATTTGCAAAACATTTATCTAAAAAACATTAATGCAATTATGTAGCTAAATACCTGAAGTTGATGGTTCCATTTTAATAAAATTACTTTTAGAACGCTTAATAACAATTATCAGCACCCAAAATATCTCAATTTTCAGTTTTAGGCACGGCACGAAAAATTTTGAAAAATTATTTGACTTTGACAGCTCACAGTCGATAGAGTAATTTACTCAAAACAAAAGTTTTTGGCAAATAGTGATGTAGAATTTAATTACCTTTCACCCAGTACCACACACGAATGTGTAGGATAAAGTTCAGCTTTTGACTTAATCTTCACTTTTGGTACATTTCAACCCTCTGTGCACCGTCGAACGGATTGGATGGAATGTGATTCAATTGAAATTGTGGCCATTAGCACCGAGCGGCTGTCCATCCACTTAATTACACAGATTTTATCGTCTTGTCTGAAGAACTGCTCATAGCAGCTCCTTCCATTTTTGAACAATGTTTTGTCGTTGGATAGCTTTGAAACAAGTTCCTTGGGCAGTCTGTTTAGCTGAATAGTACCTGTGGTAAATATACGTTTTTCTAGCAGCCACTCCAGCATATTTATCGAGGTAAAGTAGCGATCAATGAATACTTCGCTACCTTCGCTCAGATCTACAGCAAGTTTTTGCAGAACAGTACCTCCAATCCCTAAATGTTTATTAGGTTTACCATCAGGCCATGTGTTTGCTCCTTGGTATATAAAAAAGTCCAAAACCATTCCTTCAGGCGACGCTAGAACAAAGTTTTTCAATCCTTTGGTTTACCTTTTACGTACTGCTTTTTTTTTTAATAATTAATTAACAAACACAAACTGCGAAGCTATTTGGTTTATCTGCAGACACCCGGAGTCTGCGGCAGGAGTCGAACCTGCGACCTTCGGACTACCAGTCTAGTACACTAGTTACTAGTCTACGAAGGCTCGTAGTTCCTGAAAATGGAATCATTTGCTCGTCGATGCTACATTTTTTAGGTTAACCCTTTCGGGACGAAGTTTTACTTCGAAAACTAAAATGTATGTCGTGAAAATTTTTACATATTCTAAGAGATATAGTAAAAAGAATATGTTCTCGATACCCAGAAATACCAAAATCGTCCTTTTGTCCTGGGACATATAATCCCAATAAGCATTTTCCGTGGGACATAAAATCCCAATATGATTCCCAAAAAGTTTTTTTGTGGGCAATTCAATAAAAAATATAAAAGATTGGTATATTTCAATGACAATTCACATTTTTTTGTCTTATTTTTTTATTTATTATTGTGGTAAAGTAATTAGGGATTTAATTTGTGGAACGGTCCAAAACATTTGTAGCACAAAGCTGTGTTGCACCCCGAGCATATCATCTTTGTGCGCTTTTCGATACCAAGTGAAGTACAGCGAACACAGCGACAACGCCTCTCTTGCTCTACTGGCAAATGGTTTCCAACAGTCAGGGTATTAGTCTTTGAACGTTTGGGAGTTCGTCCTCCTTGGCGTCGTGGCATTGCCGCTCGTCTTTTATTTCCTTCGGAAATCATATTTTCAGCAAGAGGGACAAGAAATTCTTTTAACGATAATTTTTGTTTCTTACATTCTGTGTACACAATCCACGAATTTACTACGCTAGCCATTAGCAGTTTGAAGAATACTTTCTTCCACCATTTTTGGGACTTGCGGTTGAAATCGTAAATGGTCGTTTTCTGGTCGGCTAAGTCGACTCCTCCCATAATTTTATTATAGTCTCTGACACTTTCGGGGCATTTGACTTTCTTCTTCGACCCGTCTTTTTGCTTCCTTTCAATATCTACAAGAGATGGCGCATGACAATTAGAAGCAACGAGAACTTCTTTTGAGTCCATCCATCGAGCTGCCAAAATGCCACTAGAATTGGTTTGAAGTTGGCTTTCTCCTCTGTTCAGTTTTCCGATGAATTTAGGTGTATTTTTTCGATTTTGCATATATGTTCCAAGTGCGGGATATCCGATAGTTTCCAATAAATGCATTGAAGTAAAGAAGCGGTCAAAGGCCAGACATACACCTTTCTCACGAATAGAAGAAACCAATTTTGACACTACTTTTTCTCCCAGACTGGCGACCTTGGACTGCGCAGCATTTGCTTCCTTCCCTGTGTAAACATTAAAGTCGTAAGTATATCCCGTCTTTGAGTCACAACGCATCCAAATTTTAATTCCACGTTTTACTGGTTTCATGGGCATGTATTGCTTCATGCTTGACCTGCCCTTGAATTTAACCATACACTCATCAATTGATTTGAACGAACTCTCACTACGAGCAGCTGCATATGTAAATTTTAGACAGCTCACAACTTCAGAGATATAGTAGTCTTTGGAAACGTCTGTGGGCTTTTCGCAGTCATTGAAATACAACTTTGATGCCAATAATAAAAATCGATCTCGCGATATACTGTTTTTTATAACTGAATTACCCATTGATGGATTTTTACTCCAATAGTCCTTTAGAGATGGCAACTTATTATAATGCATAATCAATGAAACGCCCAGAAATACAAGGATTTCATTCGCATCCGTTAAGTTGCGCTTTGACTGCGCACGACGATTTAAAACTATCAAACGCTGATTAGTGCATTCAGCAATTCGAATGCACAAACTGTAAGGAAATATCTTTGCAAACACTTTATATTCGTTGCAATCGTCAGTGAGATCAAGAAGAATTTTGGGGTCCCGCTCAGTTGGGAATTCGTACTTAGGCTGGAAATCCTGGAAGCCATCGGTGGTAATATTTACCCAATGGACAACTGGCAGTTGCTCATCACTTTTTCCATCGACCTCACAGGGTACACTAACATTTTCGCCAATTTCTGAGGAAGACTCGGTCTCATCGGAACTCTCAGTGGAATATTCACTGCCAGAGTTCTCAAAGTCGTCATCAGAGTCTGACTCTTCGCACACAATACGCTCAAGATCTTCAAGAGTAAGCTTTCTTTTTGACATCTAAAATGGGTATTGGGACAATTAATCCCACGTAAAAAACTTATTGGGACTATATATCCCAAGTTTATCAAATCTACTAGAAATTACCTTTTGTTATTGTAAAACACCATAAACCAACTCAATTAGATAAATCAAATACTTTTTTATAGAAATCAAAAAATTTTGCTCAATTACGCAGTTTTTGCAGCCTTTTTCAGCGAATTAACAATCCAGACTGATGAAATTTCTACGATGTTCTGATCTTTTTCATCAAGTACAACGAAAATGCTAACATGTACCGTTATGTTTTTATTTACATTTCATAACAAACACCTAAACCTGTCTTTGGGACTTTTTAAATAAGAAATTGTATAGGAAATACAGAAAATACGAAAGTTTGAAAATTGATGGGATATATTATCCCAGTAGTACCGAAAGGGTTAAGTTATCAATTTACACAGACATATTGTTGGCAAAGTGCATGTTATTTCTTAACTTAAAAAAATTATCCTTTAGAATTTGCGTGATAGCTGGTACCTTTATTTGAGGTCGATAATACATACGCATTCGGGGAAGTTACATGCACCCCGCAACAATATGTGCGCCAATAAGCTTTTTGTACTCGGACGGTGTTAAGTTCAGGCTTCGGTCATTTCGCAAAGCATACATCTTGCTGTTTTCCGAAATAAGGCCCAACTACAGCCAACTATATACATACATATATATATATATATATATATATATATATATATATATATATATATATATATATATATATATATATATATATATATACATATATATATATATATATATATATATATATATATATATATATATATGTATATATATATATATATATATATATATATATATATATATATATATATATATATATATGTATGTATATATATATGTATGTATGTATATATATATATATATATGTATATATATATATATATATATATATATATATATATATATATATATATATGTATATATATAATTATATATATATATATATATATATATATATATATATATATATATATATATATATATATATATTGGCTTCTTTTATAGGCAGGAGATGTTCGTAAAGTAATGGCCAACTAATAGCTGGGCTTCCTCTGATTTTACGCACTTCAACATTAACAAACTAAAAATAAAAACTATACTTGTAAATAAACTCACTGATTTATAAGCTAATGAATTGTTTTCGTACTTTATATTTTTGTTCGTCATGGTTGTAAAGGGTCATCCAAAAAACGCGCCTACATGTTTCTTTGAAATAAAACACAAACTATTTGCAATTTTTTCAAGCTTTTTTTTTATTAAAAGTATGATCCATTACAATTATAAGTGGAATAGAATATCATTCAAATGTCCACCATGACTGCGTCTGCAGACATCAATCCGAATATCGAAATTTTCAATGACTTTCCGACATGTTGCTGGTGTTATTTCAAGAATTGCAACTTGAATGTTGTTCTTTAGATCATTAATTGTTTGTGGCTTGTTAGCATACACTCGACTATTCAAAAAACCCCACAAAAAAAATCTAATGGTGTTAGATCACATTACCTTGTAGGCCAATTGTAATCTGCATTTCGTGAAATTACACGTTGAGGAAATTTTGATCGCAAAAGCGTAATGTTTTCTCGAGTTGTGTGACATGTAGCACCGTCTTGCTGGAAATAGACGTCAGACACATCAATATGATTCAACTGTGTCCATAAAAAGTCTCTCAACATTGATTGGTATCGCTCACCATTCACAGTAACAGCATTTCCAGCATCATCTGCGAAGAAAAATGGCCCAATGATTCCATTTGCCCAAAATGCACACCAAACAGTAACTTCTTGTATAGAGATTTTTCATGAATAACACGAGGATTTTCATCACCCCAGATACGACAATTTTGCTTATTGACGAATCCATCCATTCTGAAATGAGCTTCGTCACTAAACTTATGGGTATTTTTCAAAGAACGCCGATTTTCATAATAACTTTGAATGATGTAAACGCGTTGTCGCAATGTGTACCTGTCCATGGTTAAAACTGTACTACCTTCTAATAAAACAAAATGGCTTATGTCATTTGAAAAGATGTCACGTGTAAAAATTATATAGTGCTGACATCTAGGCGTCACATTCGGATGACCCTTTATTTAACACCAATTTGCCTAGGCATCGATTTGCAAAACGTCAATGATTTTATATTCAACTAATTTAATTTTTCTCCGTCATTGAACACAATAGCTTTTTTCATTGACCTGGCACTGACCAATTTTAAATCAATGAAATCACTATGTGACATTCGTACCACATGCTTACGCCGAGCTTGACGAATAACGTTTGACCAATCATTAATGGAAAATAGAGAACATTGACCGAATGTTCAATAGCAGAATGCATACTGTCGACGTCCATTTGAGTGTGGCCCACTTCTAGAAAATTTTGTTTGATGATTTCAATGGGAGATACTTGTACTAACTAAAGCAACATTGCAGCAACATAACGATTGCGGTTCTGCCCACTACAATTATCAAACCACAAAACAATTTTTCGGTACCTTTTTGCATTTCTCCTTCAATGAATGTTTTCACACAAGATCCGATTTCACTACTTCCTCTTTTGCCATCAACTTCAGACCAAATGTAGCAAGTTCCATCACTAGTTGCTTCATTATAAACAGTGAAGTTGTATACACATAGTTTTATTTTGTAATAGAATGGGCTTGCTTCAGCCTGTGGTATCTGCAAAACTGATTGCAAATCCATGGTAACAACTATCAACTCTTTATCCATTGCACAACTTTCGATGTCTGTTCTCATTGCAGCACGGCTTAATTCTTTTCGTTTAATGTGTAGCACATAAATCTTTTTTGGGCTTGTGAAATGACATGTTGTAATCCTAACCGAAAACTTGTTTGTACTTTTCATAACTGACTTTTGCAGAATCTGTTCCTGCTGCTTTTTCTTTGAGAAGATCAAACATTTTCGAAATACTTAAACCACTGCTTAAATACAATCTTTTTGATGATTTTCGGCAATAGTGTGACTCTATTGGTGGGAAAGATTCAATATGATTCTTGATGGCAGCAATTACCTCTGGCTTCAATTTGTTGTGAGGTTCATGTTTTCCTCTTTGATCTTCGCCCAAAAATTCACCAGTGTTTGATCGATCTTTGTTTGCCAAAGCAATGGGCTTGTACGAAAATTTGTCGTGTTTGGTTCAGGGATTGACAGATGTACCGTTGGAATCGTAGTTACAATTTCTTTGTCTTTGTTTTGATATCCCCTTTTCACAAGTATTATTATTATGAGTAATATTCTGAAAGTAGACAACCCAAAGTTAGTTATTGACGTCCGTTTATTTTCGACGTCCAAGAGGCTGATTGCTTCAGTGTTCTTGAGATGAAGTTCTTTTACGGATTCTAAGGGGAGTGCTTCTTCAATTGCAGACCCAGGTAATCTAGGTTGTAAGATGGGTGGTAAGGGTTGGACATCCGTCACTTGGAAGTAGTTATATGTTTTGTTTTCTACAATAATCGATGCATTATGGTACTGCAGAATGAAGGTTCCGCTCAGGTTCCGTGGTTCATCGTTAATATAGATCGTATCATTGAATTGATTGGACTAATGTTCTCAACAGGGGGTATTAAATAATTATTTACTAATGTGTAATTTGATGTGTGACTTCGTTCCAGATTTGTTAAACAAGTATCATTGCTTATATTTTCTACGTTATTAGTATTACAAATGGTTAACTTATTATAAGATTTACAAGGACTTTTTATACCGTAGGTTGAATTATTACATATCAATACCTCCTTATACTGAATTTTATTAACAAATTTACCAAATTTAGTAGGTTTAATCAACAAGCTATTACATGAATTTATATCTGTTGTTGGTATGCTCACAATATAAATAAGATGGTTATTACTAGAGGCTATTTTAACTTCAGAGAATTCAAATGCTTCTTCCAAATTAATGTATGGAATTGCATCTTTTTCGAAAATTTGTTTCCCAATATTTATTTCATTATTTGAGAGAATAAAAGAGTTTACAATTATGTTCACCGCGTCACTTTTTTCACTGTTGCGGCTACCTTAGCGCTACCTAAACGGTGTTCAGAATTATTCCCAGGAAGTTTATATGTTGTAGAAATTTGTTTATTGAGATCTTAGGTAAATTTTTGTAGTTGATGGTTTCCTTGAATTTTGAACGGTTTGCTACCTATGGACCTGAACAAGAGAAAAAGGTAAAAAAAATCGAATTTTTTAAGTTTTTTGCGATTTTTATCTGGAAGGTGAAGTTTTTTTGATTTTATATGTTCGCAATTTTTGTTCTTTATGACAAGAGCTACAAGTTTGCCTCAGAGAGTAAATCGAAATTCGGAACGGTTTGCAAGATATGAGCCCGAGAAAATGATCACTTTTTTGCGAAAATGATACCGAGGCCCCAAATCTTTGGCGGCCCATAAAAAAAGTGCATGTGTTTGGGAAAAATTGGGAGACACGGGTCTTTTTTTTAGTCTTTTATCACGTAGTGGTGTCCGTGTATGGTTATTTTGCCACGACTTAAAAAATTACACACAGTGTTATTTGTGAGTTGGAGTAATCAAGAATTTGCACCTCAGCTTTCGTGAGAGCAAGTATGATCCTGGAAAGAAATATAAAGTTAGTTCCTTATATTGTTTTTGTGTACGATACGGCCAGATTCTATGACAATAGTAGTTTTTCTATTTTCTTAGTCCCCAAGCGCTTATTGAACAAACATTTTCTGTCCGACTTCATAGTCCTTTTGACATGTCTTCGCTTTGTTATGAAATTCCAGGTCCTGTAAGTGTTTTTCTTTCAATCTTTCGATAATTTCTAATCTATCTCTAGTTTTTTGGGATCTGAATGAATGCGATTGCCAAATAAAGCTTTCATTGGTTTTCTGTGAGTGGTTGAATGTATAGAATTATTGTACTCATATAAGGATTTAGGAAGGAGTTCTGGGTAGGAATTGTGGGCATTATCCAATTTAAGACACCGCATAATTTCTATTAGTGTAGAGTGAAACCTTTCTACTTGCCCATTAACTGAACTGGCATATGGGGGAGTTTTGAATACTTTTACATTAAATTGATTCTCTAACATGAATGTAATGACTACTGAATTAAAAGATGCCGAATCCTAGAAGAAATTCTCTTAATGGTTGTTTTTTATCCTGCGTAGCCTTTGACGTCAACAATCTTACCTGCGCGTACTTTGAACATTTATGTATTGCTGTTAAAATGGGTTTCTTTTCAGTGATAAAGATATCAATATGAACGATTTGTCCTGGATACTGGGGAATGGGTGTTTCGTGGAGCATAATTTTGTTGGGGTGGCGATCGTATTTATTTTCTTTACAAACTTTGCATAGCGTTGTCAGACGTTTAATCTTCGCATGCATTTGTGGAAAGTAAAATCTTGTCAGAATTTGAGCCTTATTTTCGAAACTGCTCTAGTGAGCCCTGTTATGTTCGTTTATGATTTCTTTCTCTTGGTCTTCCTCGCGCAAGAAATCAATCACCATGGATCTAGTGTATTTAACTTTATATTGACTGAAGTTTTGCCCAAATATTTCCTCAAGTTTACCAGAAATTTCGTCGGTAGTTTTAATACAGTTCGTGACTGAGGGAAATAAAATTGGTTCTAAAACTGTATGCCTATGGTACTTGAGAAAAACTATTTCAAACTCGTATGAAGATGTATTGCCAATAGAAATTATAATTTGGTTTTTAAAGCGTTTAGAGGTGCGTCTGTAAATTGTATTAGATTCTGCGATGAACTATCATCACTATGTTGTGTCGCGGTTAAGGAATTGATATGAACTACTTCCTGTGGGATTCTGGACAATGCGTCTGCGACCACATTGGTGCTTCCAGGTTTATACAACAATTCGTATTTATAGTCTTCCAAAAAAGCTTTCCACCTTTTTAGTTTGTAGTTCGAGTTCTTGTTGTTCAACGCATAAGTTAAGGGTAAATGGTCTGTAAAGATTTTCATTTTGGCTGCTCCGTAAAGATAATTCCAAGGCCCACACTATTGCAAGCATTCCTTTTTCATTGGTTGCATAATGTTCTTCCGACTTATGAAGGGTTCTTGACAAAAAAATTATTGGCCTATTATCTTGTGGCAATACGGCGCCGAGAGCAAAGTTGGAAACGTCAGTAGTCAAGTGGAATTCTTTGCCGAAGTCTGGGTAAGCCAACAAGACGTCTTCAGATGTCAGAGTGTTCTTTAATTTGTTGAAAGCGTTCAAAGCTTCTTCGTCAAGATTTACTTTTATTTTAGCTGAAACGTGCTTGGACATGCGTCCATTTCCCCCCCTTAGAAGTATTGTCAGGGGCTTTGCTAATTGAGCATAGTCCTTGATAAAACGTCTGCAGAAGTTTGCAATACCAAGAAAGGATCTGAGGTCTTTATGTGTCTTGGGAATTGGAAAACTTTGTATTGGCTTCACCCTTTGTGTTTTAGTTTTAATTCCCGAATCTGATATGATAAAGCCTAAGAACTCTACTTCTTTCTTTAAAAATTAGCATTTGTCCAACTGGACTTTTATATTTGCTTGCTCTAAGGTTTTAAAAATTATCTGTAAATTTTTTAAATGCATCTCTTCATCTTCTGCAAAGATGATAATATCATCAACGTAGACGAAGCAAATTTTCCCTATATGCTCTCTTAAGTTATCATCGAGAGCTCTTTGAAAAATCGAAGGGGCATTTTTCAGCCCAAAGGGAAGTCTTGTACATTCATAATTTCCGTTGTTCACCGAGAAGGCAGTTTTTTCATATAGCTTTCTCTAGCGGTATTTGATGGAAACCGCTTTTTAAATCATTTACGGAAAACCATTTACTTTTGGAAAGTTGTGGCAAAATGTCATTTATGTTCGGAATTGGATATTTGTCAAGTATAGTAACATCGTTTAACTTTCGGTAATCGATAACTAAACGATATATCTTTTCCTTAGAGGCGTCGGCCTTTTTGGGCACGATCCATACTGGCGAGTTATAAGGTGACCGAGATGGCCTTATTATGTCGTTATCTAGTAGATCTTTGATTTGTTTTTCAACTTCATCCTTTAAGTGCAACGGAAATGGATAATACCGCGAGTATACCGAGTTTTCATCTTTTGTTTGTATTTCACCGATGACTGTTGTGGTAAAAGTTAACTTCTCATTTGGTTCACTAAACAATTTTTCGAATCTTTTTACTATTAAATCAAGATTGGCCTTTTGTTCCTGATTCATATGGTTATTTCTTATATTAATCGTGTTTACAGATTGAGAGTTTTGTTGTTTTATTCGCACCTTTGTTTTATTATTTATGAGCATATCGCGTTTTTTATAAGTGCGGATTGAACATAATTTTTATTGGATCCTGTGTCTATTAAAAATTTTTAAATTTGACCTGTGCACGTCCTATACTCGAAATACGGAAGGGACGAGCTTGATAATCTAAAAATAGATGTCAATAAATTCTTGAGTTCCATTTTGTTCATCCTCTTGGCCACAGTTGCTGTATTCATTTAAAGGTTGCAACTGCTGTTCGTCCTCGTAATTCTGCATCTCTGACGTATAATGTTCATAATTTGCATTATTTTCGGCACCAGTAGTTTCGAGGTGAAAATTTCTTTGCATTTTGAAAGGTTGGTGAACTTGATTGGATTGATTAGGGGCTCTTTTCCCCGCGAATTTATCATCCTGCACCGGTCTATTCATATAATTCACCATTTTAGATCTCATAGACTGGTCTATGTCCATAGGCTCTAGCTTGGATTGTGGTTTCGGTGCCATTGGTCTTTGTGGAGTGAACTTTCGGTTTTGAATAAATTGCTGTTGAGCAGATTGCTGTTGAGCCATTTGATTAGTATGCCATTGGGGTATTTAATTGTGAAATTGGGGTTGTTGTACTGGAGCGACTGAGTTTTGAGAGAATTATGGAACGAGTCCTTGGTTTGGGTAAAATGGGGTATTATTCTTATTAAAGTTCTTGCGAGGTAAAAGATGGTTTTGAGGTTTTGCATCCGAATTCGCATATCGCATATAAAATAAAACCAATAAATAAAATAAAAGAATTAATTTTTTTTAAATGTGAATCTTTATTTAGAACAATTTAGCAGGAGCTGCTCTTAGTCTTGCTCTAGATTACAGATTGATTCGTTCTTAAAATTAGTTCAGCTTATATACTACTTATGAGTAGATTCTAGATTTTATTTTCTCAAGGTTGTTCATTAACACTGTGGGAATGGCCTTCGTTAATAAGTTTTTAAGTGACACATGATACCCTTTTGGTTATTTAATGAATGCCTTTAAAGTAATTAAATCTTTCATGTTGGTGTGGTTTAAAATAATTAAATCATATTATGCTACACCTCCACTTTTAGCAGGAATGTTCATATAACGATAGTTTTATGGACATTCTTTTACAAAAATGTTTTTTATTAAAAAATATGAGAAAAATTAAAAAAAATTTGATTTATGATCTTAACTTTATATATTTATAAGTTCATTTCACTCCCAGAGGGAACATAGGGCCATAACAAGGTGGATCCAATAGTCTCGATCTTCAGCTCGGTGCTTGACTTCGTTCCATTTCATACGCACTCTCGACAGTTCTGTTGTAAGTTGCCGCTTCCAGGTATGCGCTGGTCTCCCGACTCGTCTGCTTCCCTGTGGGTTCCAATCCAGGCATTTTTTGGCAATATCATCGTCTGGTTTACGGAGGGTGTGACCTATCCGACTCCATTTCCGCTTATTTATTTCCGTTGTAATAGGCTGCTGGTTTGCCTGAAGGCATTGTAATTCATGTGGTGCCATATTCCATGTCTGGCATCCATATAACAAAGTGGATTTTATATTGGAGTTAAACAGTTTTATTTTGGTTAGTTTCGAAATATTAGATGATTTCCAAACCGGGTTTAACCTAGGTAGCAGAAGGACTTAACATCTTCAATATCTTGAGAAATGGGAGAAATGGCGATTTATATTACTATTGATACGGAGCGGCTTTGTTATGGGTATATTTATCTTTAGGCCGACCAATTTCGCGATGTCACAAATGGTGGAAATTTTCGACTGCATCTCTGAGAATGAATGGCTAAGTAGACATATGTCATCGGCATAATCTAGGTCCTCCAGCCGTCCTTCTAAGCCCCACATAATACCTCCCTTGTGACGGCTCGTTGCCTTCTGCATCACAGAATCGAGGACGCAGTTAAAGAGTAGAGGTGATAAGATCTTAACTATTAAATTGTTATTTTTATTTTGTATTTGCTTATTAACAATTGCGATTGCTTAACTAAAGGTCTTTTACTATGTATTATTTGTTATGATATAACTTAAGTCTATTTTTATGTACTATTTGTTTTTTATTGTTTTTCTTATCAACTATAGTAACATTATTTCTTAACATATGTTCTTAATTTCAAATGGTCCCTTCATTTTTAAGTAAAACTAAATCTCCTATTTTTAAATTGCAATCTAAAATATTGTTATCGTAATTTTGTTTTTGCTTAATTTTATTCTTATCTAATAATTGTTGGGCCCTCTTATATGCTACTTCTAATCTAAATTTTGCCTCTTTGGCATAATTGTCTATATTATATAACGGACTAATTTTATCAATTTCATCAAATTGTTCGAACTTGTTAGAAAGTTTTGAAGAAACTACCTCATATGACAGTAATTGTGAACTGTTGATGGTGTTGTATTAAAACAACATGTAAAATATTTTACATCGTCCCAATCTGTCTTGTCAACTTTAATGTAAGAACGCACGTACTCATTAACAGTTCTGTGGCTTCTTAATATCGTTCCTAACGTTTGGTAATGATATGCAGTTGAAGTTATTTTTTCTATCTGTAAAAATTTACAAATTTCTTGTAATGTTTCATTTGTATACTCAGTGCCCATGTCCGAAATGGGTCGTAGGTGAGTATGAAGTTTTCAAAAATTGCTTTAGCGACTGTTTTAGCGCTTTTATCTTGTATTGGTATAGTTACTAAATATTTGGTTAAATCACATATTAGTGTGACAGCATATTCATTTCCGTAAATTGATTTTGGAAATGGACCTATTGTATCTACATACACCGTGTTAAATGGTTTATCTGGCGTTTCTGTAATTGTTATTGGACTCTTTAAATGTTTTGTTGTTTTTGATGTTTGACATTTATGACATGATTTTACATAATTTGATATGTCCTTACACATATTTTTTCCAATAATAATATGTTTTTATTTTTTCTATTGTTTTATAAATTCCGCAATGTCCTCCTTCTATGGGATCATCGTGATATTTCAGCATTATTTCGAGAATTGCCTTGGCATTCTTACTATCAATTTGGGTCACCTCATTTAGTAGCGCTACTTTAATATTCTTTAATATTTTATTGCCCATATTTTTAAATTCATTAAGATATTGAGATAAATTCCAAAATTTTCTCACTAGGTGCCACTTGTAATTTATTTATATTATGTTTACCGGCCACATATTCGAGCTTAGGGAGAAATTGTCCTAAGTGAAAGTTCCCTTTAGTAAACAAATCATTAATTTGTATATATGTTACTATAGGTTTTCCTCGTGTGATGTAGCATCTTCCGGGGAAAATCTTAACTGCCTGTTTCACGATTTCGAACGACATCGTTCGTTCGCATAAATACGTTTGAAACAGCAACAAATTTTAAATTTTTTGTTTTTGGTTTTAATGTATTTATGCGAACGAACGATGTCGTTCGACATCGTGAAACAGGCAGTAAGTTTATAATATTTTTTGACGTCAGTGTTGTTTAATGGTACATACATATATACTGGGCTCATTATTTTTCTTATTATTAATATTATTATGCTGATTATTTATATTTGTTAATTCCTTTGAGTTTTTTTATTCTTTATTCAAAAATAAAAACAACTCCCAATAGAATTAATAATACTTGAACATAATCCGTACTTCTTTTTTACGTTCTTATTTTTCCCACATTTTGGCGTGAGAATTATCGCGTCTGCATAATTCATAGCTAAATTAAAACAAAATATTTATTTACACGTACTAAATCAAATAACTAGTCAGACGTTGGAGAAATTTGATATCTGTTTGGGCTTTACTGTCAGTGAGAAAATAATTTGCTTATTTAATTCACCAGCCAGACAGTTATGAAATCCAATATCTGTTCTCTGCTAACGGTGGGAAAATAATTAGTGCATCAGAAGAATGAACGGTTTCCGGCCTGCTAAAAATTAAAATTTTTTACTTTTTTTTGTATTGTATTTCTATTTGTATTTGTATTTCTTTATTATTTGTATTTGTAATTTTCTTTTTTAAATACCATAAGTTTTTAATAAAATTTGTGATTGCACGATTGTCATTCATCCAGCAAACATCTGAATTTCATTTTCACGACAAGTCAGTTTACGTTGTTCTTGTGTACCACTTGAACAACTGAACCGAAAATAATCGCTTGAATTATCCTGGTGAACTACTAGGATAATAAACCTCTACGAACAGTAAGTAAGTAAGTAAGTAAGTAATGAAATGGGGTTTGGCCCAGGATAGCCTTTTGCACTGCGACCATTGCTGATCTATTGTGCTTCCCCTGTCCTTAACAGTTTAATACGTTCGCAAATAGGATCAGCTCCTTCAGTGGGAGCATTAGCAGATCCTCTTCACTCAGCGTATATGCATGTAGAGTCCTGTGTCTCCTGTGGCACAATGCCCCACAATTTGTTATCAAGTGTTCCATCGACTCCTCATCTTCACCGCAAAATCTGCAGATGTCCGTGTCAGATAAGCCCATTCTGTATAGGTGGGCTTTGCAGGTGTAATGGCCTGTGAGCGCCCCTACCAGCGTCCGTAGGCTTTTTCTGTCCAGTCTTAGAGCCAGATCCGCCCTCCCAGCGTCAAAGCGTAGGAATTTCTTGGAGTGACATAATCCATTGATGTCATTCCAATGTTGTGCAATCCTGGACGATGTCCATTTCGAAATCTCCCCTTTAAGGAGACTTTTGTTGAAACCAAAAGAAGGGGTTGGTCCAATGAAGTTCCCCTCAGCCCCTCTTCTCGCACAGATGTCCGCCATCTCATTCCCGGCATGCCCCTGATGCCCTGGTACCCATATCAGAGTAATCTGATTATGAGTCGCCAGGTCATTGAGCCTGTTTTGACATTCCAGTAATAATCTGGACATGTACGTACAGCCTCTCAGGGCCTTAAGAACCGATTGGCTGTCCGAGAATATCTTAACCCGTATTCCCCTGTGTCCTCTCTCGGATAGGATCTCCACAGTTTCCAGTATCGCGTAAAGTTCCGCTTGGAAAATTGTCGTATCCTTGCTCAATGTTATAGACCTGTGTGCTCTAGGCCCCACTATTCCCGCCCCAACTCCTTGGAGCGTTTTTGAGCCGTCCGTGTACCACATTTGCGATCCATCTCTTAGCCATCCTGGGTTTGCGCACCATTCTTCTCTTGTGGGGAAGAGGACCCTGTATTTCCTGTCGAAACAGTATACCGGGTCCATATGGTCGCCCGCCTGAGACATATCAAGTATGTCCCCGATTCCCCTGAGGATAGCCAGATGATCAGTTAGGTTTCCCGCCCTAAGGTTCTCTTTTCCGTAGATAGAGATTGCCCTTATAGCTGCCTCCTCTTGTATAGCCAGATGGAGCGGTGCAAGGTTCAGAAGAGCTTCCATACCCAACGTTGGGGTTGTTTTCATGGCCCCTGTGACGCATAGGCATGCAAGTCTTTGTAACCTGCACAGTCTCGATATAGTTGTCCGTTGCTCAGTCTTCCTCCACCATACCAGAGCCCCGTACAGTATGGTTGGTCTCACCATCTGGATATATATCCAGAAGGTCATTTTGGGGCTCAGACCCCAGGATCTGCCAAGTAGTTGCCTCGCTGTCCAAAGGCTCCTCGTGGCCTTTCCCAGTACTGACTCGAGGTGCGGTTCCCAAGTGAGTTTCATATCCAAGACGAGACCCAGATATTTTACCCTCTCCTTGGGAACTATCTCGATGCCACCCATCCAGAGACTGGGTAAATTAATCACCCTTTTCCTGGTAAATGGTACAATGATCGTCTTCGCTGGGTTAACAGATAGCCCTTCCGAAGTGCACCATTCATGCATCTTGTCTAGGGCGTCTTGCATTTGGTCCGTAATCGTCCCTGCATGGTTCCCCCTGATTATTACGGAGATATCGTCCGCATAGCCGATGGTTCTGTGTCCCCTCCGGTTAAGTAGCCCGATCAGGTCATCCACTAATACAGACCATAGAAGGGGAGATAATACTCCGCCCTGTGGGCATCCCTTAACCGCGGTGACTGTGAGATCCGTGGATCCAAGTGAGGCCCTAATCGACCTTTGGTTCAGCATGCAGCTGACCCATCGTACTATCACAGGATCAGCTCCTCTAGTAGTGAGTGCTGTTTCCATTGCGTGGAAGTTCGCATTGTCGAAGGCACCCTCAATGTCCATGAATGCACACAGGGCTATTTCCTTCGATTCCATGGCCTTTTCAATATCCCGAACAATATTGTGCAGTGCCGTGGTAGTTGATTTGCCCTTCTGGTAGGCAAATTGGAGCCTATGCAGAGGTCTCATGGAAAGTACCTCCGTCGTGAGGTATTGGTCCAATAGTTTTTCAATCGTCTTCAACATAAAAGATGATAGACTAATTGGTCTGTAGGACTTGGGAGATTCTGGGGGTCTGTTTCCACCCTTGGGTATGAATATAACCCCTACCGCTCTCCAAGTCCTTGGGACATGTCCTATTGTTAAACTTGATCGAAATATGTTAACCATCTTCCGATAGAGGATGGTACCACCTCTTGACAACAGGGCCGGAAAGATACCATCCGGCCCCGGTGATTTGTAAGGTCTGAAAGAATTTACAGCCCATTTTATCCTCTCAAAGGTCACTATTTTCCTGATGACCTGGTTCGTCGCCCTTCGCTGAGCATGCGGCCATGCCGCTGGAGTTTCAGCGTCCGAAGCTCCAAACCTGCAATCAGGAAAGTGAGTTCTAAGTAGAAGCTCTAGTGTCCCTTTGAAAGTATCTGTATAGGTGCCGTCTGGCCCCTTCAGTGTGCTTATCGGGTTCGTGCCCCCCTTCGAAAGTGCTTTGTGCAGCCTGGCTGTGGCCGGGACGTCCTTAAGATCTTCACAGAAAAGTTTCCATGATTTTCTCTTGGACTTCCTTAGCTCCTTGTTGTAAGTGGTTAGGGTCTCTCTGTACTCTTCCCAATTTCCAGTTTGTTTGGCTCTGTTGAATTCCAGTCTTGCCTTTCTTCGCAGTTTCCCAAGATTTCTGTTCCACCAAGGTACCCTCTTCGTGGAGGATTTTATCCTGACAGGACAGTTGTCTTGAAATGAGGATATGATTGCATCAGTTAGTCTCTCGACTGATGCATCCAGTTCCTCAGGTGATGTAATGGAAAATGTGTTTCCAGTGATCCTAGACTGCAGATCCTGCGAGTATTTTATCCAATCTGTTGCCCTGGGGTTTCTGTAGAGCGATTGACTCTTCACCAATCCCCTAACTTCAAAAAGGATGTGTTTATGAACCGACATGGAGTCCTCTTCAGAGACCTTCCAATCCCTGATCATATCAAGTGATTTGTTAGTTATAAGTGTCAGATCGAGAACCTCTTCTCTGATGGCGTTGCAAAACGTTGGGCTATTCCCCCTATTTGCAATCCCCATGTTAGTAAGTAATAAGTATTCTAAGAGTGACTCACCTCTTTTATTTGTATCAGTGCTTCCCCATACTGTATTGTGGGCATTCGCATCACAGCCAATGATGAGGGTTTTCCTATGGCATTTACAGTAATCCCTTTATTTTCAGAGGTGGTGCTTCGTCTGTGTCTCCCGGGAAGTAGGCTGAGGCAATAACAACCTCTATCCTGTTTCCATTGGAGTCCAACTCGACTAGCGCCACTGCACTGTCGCCATCCATAAATTCTGTAAGAGGCAAGTAATTAATATTGGTGCTTATGATAAGCGCAGCCCTTGGTTTGACTGCGCGCGTGTCATAAATTACCTGAGTGTTTTGTATATTGAGGCCTCGTATGCGGCCTCTTGATATCCAGGGCTCTTGTATAAGCCCTATGTTGATGGTGCCAGCAGCAAATCTTCTGCTAATTTCAGCTGATGCAGCCTTAGCATGATGAAGATTTGCCTGGATGCACCTCATTTTGTAGTTTCTGATGTGGAAGGAGGGCTTTCGTCCTCTTCTTCCAATTCCACTGCCTCCATCTGTTGAACAAGCGCATCCGCATTTATGTTCTCAGCCTTAAGCCTGAGTACAACTTGGCCAAACCGGAAGTTTAGCTTCCCTTTTGACTTCGTCACACTAGCTGCTGATTTTTGGTCCACGGAAAGAACCAACGTGACCAGAGAGCCTTTTTCGGCTCTTTTTAATAAACGCCACGTTTCGACGAGGAGACCCTGATTCTGTCCCTGTAACAGATCCAAGATCTTGCTCGTCTCCAGCGTAGTCGAGTTTGGGAAGTATCCCACTGCAATGCGAGATTGAGGAATCCTATGTTCCTCTATGGCATTCAGTGAGATTCCCTCCCATGGTGATGTGTCGGTGATATTTGTTTTCACCCACTCAGCTGACATGCTGTCCTTACAGTGCAAGACTAGGTATCCTGCCTTGTAAGTACAGCCAAGAAAAGCAGGTTTTATGGCCTGATCTTTGCCAGCTACAATTTTTTCCAGAATCATATTCTGGATGGAGTCCATTTGCTGGGTTGTGAGGGACGTATTTGGATAGTCCCTTGCTAGAACCGCAGTCTTGACTCCCATTGTTATGTCCTTATATGAGGCAGTGGGCCGCCTCTGTATGGACACCGATGGGTTGTCTGACTGCTTTGATTTAGCAGCTTGCGAGGTGGATGGTTTTTTATCATCCTTTATCCTCTTTTTCAGTGAGGATTCAGGTGGCGTCTCCTCTTCAGACCTTTGCCTTTTTGGGCCATGTTTAATGCCCCCAGGTTTCTGGTCTACGGCCATAGGTTGCAAGGCCTTGGCGTATGCCTCCTCCTTGCTAAGGCCCTTCTTGATTAGATATGCCAGCCTTTTCTTCCCTGCACCACTGAGTCTCTTTGGCCTCTCTTCATTTTTTTCTTTACTGGGAGTTACTCCCGCCCCAGTTTCATTTGAGGGCTTTTCTGCCTCTTTATTTTTTTGAGGTATGTGTGCCTCTGCGTTATTTTTTGTTTTATTTTTGTTGTGTACATTCATTTTTGTTCCCACGAGTAAAGGGGAAAAAACGGTCAACTACGCCAGAGCCCCGGTAACGCAGTAAGGCATTTATTGAAATGGGACCTCGCCTGTGCATCCCAAGTCCGCATATTAGGAACTAGTTAACCCACTAGCCATTCATCCCTCGAGATATGCTGTTCCCTCTTGGATTGGGGTTTATTTAGAGTTTTCTCTCTTAGCCCGACTATATTTGCCAGGTACCCAGCAGAGACATGACCGTACTGGGTCCCTGTTACCGGTGGCCACCACGAGGAGGTTATAGCCGCACTTCTGCACAGCCTAGCAATTACGGCACAGTGAAAAACACTGCGTTATTCCCCCTACATAAGCTGGCAGCTAGACCACCAACAGTAATAACACGAACAGTAATAACTTGGTGAAGCACAAGTTATACATCTCGATAAAGTTGACCAAGGCAAAAGAGCCTGCGCTTAACAATATTATTTCTATTTTTTCTGTTTTCTTTTTCTTAGTCGTGACTCTTAATATAGAACAAATTTTATTATTCATGTCTTTTAGGTCATTTATGATTATTGTTGAAAGCAACATAATTATCTTTTCCCCTAAGATACTCAACTGTAAAATTGTATTCCTCTAGATCAAGTCTCATTCTTGTTAATTTTGAACTTGTATTTTTCATTGAAAATAGATAAGATAGCGGTCTGTGGTCAGTACGAACAAGAAAATGTTTTCCATATATGTATGGTCTGAAATGTGTTATGGCCCAATGTATGGCAGTTAATTCTTGTTCGATTGTTGAATTGTTTCGCCTTTAGCGAATGTTTTTGAGGCGTATGCAATGGGTAAATGTTTACCACCATATTCTTGGGTTAACACTGCTCCACAAGCGAACTTACTTGCGTCTGTTGTACTGCAAATTTTTTTTGTGAAATCTGGGTATTGCAGTAAAGTGGGACTCATTAATGCTTTTTTCAAATACTTAAACGCAAAATCACAATATTTTGTCCATTCGAATTTAACATTTTTCTTGGTTAGTCTTGATAGGTGTCTGGAATATTCAGAAACATTTTTTATAAATCTTCGGTAGTAATTTCAAAATGCGATAAATCTTTTTGCACTATCCGCATCTGTTGGTGTTGGATAATTTTCTACTATTGAATATTTACTATCATCTAGTAATATTCCTCTATCTGTACATTTGTGACCAAGACATGTAACTTCTTTCCTGAAGAATGAACATTTTTCAGGATGTAATTTAAGGTTAAATTTACGACATAAGTCGAAGACATTTTGTGGATTTGAAAGCATGTGTTTTTCAGAACACCCTAGTACGACTAAGTCATCCATGTAAAGGAATGCTTGATCGGGTTTTAATCCACTTAATGCAAGTGTCATCATTCTTTGAAAAGAATTGGGAGCAATTTTCAAACCGTATGGTAATCTTGTGAATCTGTAAGAACCATTTGTAGTTGAAAACGATGTTAAGTCTCGTGAATTTTTATCTAAGGCTATTTGATGAAATCCTGACATTAAGTCAAGGCAAGAAAAATATTTAGCTCTTCCTAATTGATCCAGAATATCATCTATTCTTGGTAATGGAAATTTATCTGCTACTAATTTCTTGTTTATTTGCCTATAATCTATCACGAGTCGCCACCTTTTGCCTTCCGAATTAGGTAGTGATTTCTTTGGTACTAACAGAATTGGGCTGTTATATTCAGAGTAAGATGGTTCCACTATTTTATCATTTACTAATTTTTTGACTTGTTTATCTATTTCCTCTTTGTGTGAATGTGGGATTTTATAGTTTTTAATGTATACAGGAGTTGTATCTTTTACTCTCAACTTTTGTTCATAGAAATTATTTGTTGTTATTGTTTCTAATTCTAAACCGAAAATATCACAATATGAACTGCAAAGTTTTGTTAATGTATTTGTAAATTGTTCAGGAAAATTTTTCTTCAGAATTTTTAAAATTGTATTGTTTCTTTCAATGTTTGACTTTGATTTACTTTTAAATATGTTATAGTTTGAGATGTTTTCGGTTGTTATATTAGCTTGATTGAATTTACTGATGGTATTGTTAGTGTTTAATATACAAATGAAAGCTTTATTTGTCGTTACTATTGTGTTTGCAATAAAAATACCTGGTTCTATTTCCTGGTTAGGAATTAATTGATTCAGGGTTGTTGTGGAATCCCAGTCAGAATTGTCATTTATCAGAATTGAAAATCGATTCTGATTTGAATCAGTGTCATGAAACCGTGTGGATTTTGGCTTCATTCGAAAATAAACAAAACCCATAATCGAAACAGCTGTTTTTGTTTTGTTTACATTTTTTAAAAAATATTTGATCAAAAAGTTTTGCTTTTTTTGGTGTTGAAAACATTTTTTAAAGATATTTTAATTATACGAAATTTAAAATGGTTGAGGCTGTCGTTTTATTTTTACTAATGGAGGAAGAATCGAATGAAAAAGTCAAACGAAAGATATTGAGAGATTATAGCAATCCCTTGGAACTTCCGGAGATAGCGTAAGTACATATTGCAACAAAGTACGAAAATTTTAATTGTTTGAAAATTTAATTAAGATTCGTAAGTCAATACCGTGTGAATAAAGAAGCATTCCAAAAGTTGATGAACATTGTTGAAGTTCACTTGCCTGCGTCAAATATTTCGTGTGCTATTCAGCTAGCAGCAACATTACGATTTTTGGCGAAGGCGGTTATCAAAAGTCAATTGGAAACGATTCTACTGTTAGTTTAGGCCGAAGTACAGTGTCAATTGTGTTGGCCAATGTACTCGATGTTCTGCAAAGGCATATATGTCCTCAGTGGGTCAAACTTAAAATGAATGACAATGAAAAAAGTAGGTTTAGAAACTATTTTTTCAATAAATATAAAATTCCTTCCATCATTGGGTGCATCGATGGAACTCATATAAAAATTATAAAACCAACTGTTGACGAGCATTTGTATTTTAACAGGAAAGGATTTTTTAGTATGAATGCGATGATAGTAAGTATAAACTGGTAAATATTAAAAAAAAAATTAAATGCATTTTTCATTCAAAGATTTGTGATAGTGATATGCTGATTTGAGCAGTAGACGCAAGGTATCCCGGTTCAAGTCACGATGCTTTTGAATGGAATATAAGCAGAGCCCGTCAGCATTTTCTCGGGGAATACGAGAATGGCGACCGAACTTCCATACTATTAGGAGATTGCGGATATCCCCTTGAAGCTATTTTATTGACTCCATATAGAGCTGCAGCATATAATACAAGAGAGCACAAATTTAATGTTGCTCATGCTTCAGCCCGTAATATTGTAGAGCGGACGATAGGAGTGCTAAAAAGCCGCTTTCGATGTTTGCTAGGTACATTACATTATAGTCCACAAAAAGTGGTCCAAATTGTAAATGTTTGCTGCGCTTTGCACAACATTTGTAGAAGCTACAACATCTCATACGAAGTGGATCAACTCGCTGTTGAGCCGGGAGAACCCTTAGAGGATAATAATTTGTTGCTTCCCCGAGCGACATTGGGAAATGAAGGAGAAAGAATACGAAATGGAGTTGCAAACATGTTGTAAAATTATCATACATTTTTATTTTATAGAATTCAATTCGTTTTTCACACTTACTTTATTTAAAATAAAATTAACATAGTTTTTGTACTTGAGGCAGTCTTATAAATGTACTAAAGTAAATATTCACATTTTTATCACTTTTCGTTGCTTTTGCTTTGAATATTAAACTTTAAAAGCTCTAGTTCCAATTGTTGCTTTTTTATTTCGTTCTTTTCTTGCATTGCTTTTAACATCCGAGAGCTAAAATTTGTTATTTCATCCTTTAATTCTTTAATAGATTTAGCAACACTCTCACTGTTTTTTTCTACAGCTCGATATGTACGTCTAAGTGAGCTTGCATTTTCTTTTTCAATTGAAATAAGCTGCTCTAGTTTCTCGTTTAGCTCAATTTTTCTTTCACTTTCTTCACTTAAAAATTTTTTTAAGAAGTGTGCTGTGCTCTCCGGTTTGCCTTTTTTTGCTGTACAGGGGACGTTCGGTGATTCCAGTCTTCTTTTAGATGTAGATGCTGCAACTGAATCATCGTTTAAGCGAAGCTCATCATCCACTATGCCCAATTCTACCCCCGAGACACCATCTACCCTCAATTTAATTCCGCACATTTGCTTCCTCGGTTTTTGTTAGGTGGAATTTATTAAACGGACCACCGCCAGTAGCACGAGATTCAGCTTTGTTATGGACTAACTTCTTTTTTACTTCACTCTTCCATTCCGTCCATATCTGTGTATAAAAATAAATATGTTAAAAATAGTAGCGTCACATTTAAGAAATTTAAACATGTTACCCTTTTCCATCCTTTGGCATCTTTGCTGGGTGGTCCAGCACTGTTTAACGACTGTGTGAGTTCCTGCCAGAGAGACTCAACTTCAACCCTGTCCCGTTTTGTATAACCTCTTGCGATATCTTCATGTTCCTCCATAAATTTCACAAATATGCCATTTTGAGTTGCATTTCTATGTTTTCCCCTATACACATAATTATTTTTTATATGAAATGAAATTTAAATTAATTTTACTTACATTGTGCAGCAAAATGCGTTTTACCTCCAACAACAAAAATCAAAACAAGTGCAATCTGACAGCTGAAAACTAGACAGATTGTTTCTGACAAAAAAACGATAAAATCAAATTCGATGACACCAAATTCTGACAAAATTCTGATTCGAAATTAAAACCGGTATCATCTGTTTCTGTGACACCAAAATGAGATTTTTGTCGGTTTCAATTCTGATTCTGATGATAATCAGATTCTGCAACAACCCTGAATAATTCGGTTTCTGTAGATAGTAGTTTAACTTGGCGTATGACTTCTGACCTTGGTGGCAGAATTACATCATCACCATTATTTTGGATTGGTATTTCTATTGATTGGTTAATGTAAAAATGCCGTAGGACAAAGTGATCACACGTGTTATTGAAATCTAAAATACAGTTATATTTTTTAATAAAGTCCATACCAATAATTCCGTCACATGGTATGGGGAAATCATTTTTAAAAAATTGGAAATTGTGTGGAATTAGCCATTTTTTGTGTTTTAAATCAAAAAATATGCTTCCAAGTGATCGTATTTTACCTTGTCCTATTCCGCTTAGAGTTGCTATATTGTTAGTATTTATTTCATTTGTGTGGTTGGTTTGATTCTGTTGCTCTTATGTAGTTTCCGTTCCTACGATAATTGTTAGGCCGTTGATTGTACCTATTATTATTTTTAAAATTATTTGACTGCCTATTATTGTTAAAAGATGGTCTATTATTTAGATTGTTATTTCGTGGGAAATTATTTCTTCCACGATAGGCGTTTCCACGGAAAAAACTTTACCTATTATTTTGTCTCTGCCGGTAGTATAGTATAGCATTTTGTTGTCCAGTTGCCTCTGTGCAACTGTTGACAAAATTTGCTTATAGCATCATTCATGCTATTAAATTGTCCTGCTTCCATGATAAGATTTACTTTATCGATGGTGCAGTTTTTGGTAGGTACTTTTACAGCAACTTGTGTAGAGTATTTTGTGGCCAATTCGCGTGGTACTCCATCGTAAATGTATACATTTTCCAAGGATTTACTTAAATTTTCAATTTCACCACAATATGCGTTAGCCGTTTTGTTGTTTTGTTTTATGTTCATAATTTTTGCAGTGAGAACCTCTACTGATTCTCCTTTAACTGAAGTTTTTAGTTTTTTAATTATTTCGTTTATGGTGTTTTCGCTGCTTATTAGATTTCTTGCAGTGCCCTTCAACTTTGTTTTAATTAATGAAACTGCAGTTGACTCATGAGTTCCCTGTATTGCCTTTACCAGGTTTAAAGAGTCAATAAACGACGAGAGGTTTTCTGACTTACCGTCAAATTCTGGAATCAGCTTTGAAGCTGTGTTTAAAAATTCGATTACCGTTTGACTCATATTGTTTTCAGTGAAAATTTCGACGTTGACGTGTTCATGTATTGTATTTGGTAACTCAAAATCTATGCCCTTTTTGGTTGCTATTTTTGTTATACGAATGGTCAAGTCAAGAAAAAAAAACGCATCAGCAGCTCTTTAGTGAGCTGTTGTAAGCCTTTTCTAATTTACGTTAAATAAAATTCTTATTTTTTCCAGATATTGTAATAAGTTTTGTTTGACTGTTTCATTTTTTATTGGTCTATCATGATTTCGACATTTGTATGAACGCTCAAAACTTTCTTTAATGTTTCCAGCTTTCTGTAGAATATCTTTCCAATCCATTAAAAACAAATTAAACTTTTTCTAAATCATTCGCTCTACTACCATATTTCTTTCTTAGCGATCTTTTATGAAATATATATATTTTGAGTGATAAGTTTATAGCTGCTATTATTACTAAAATTAATGTTAAAACCCATAATGAGTTGATTTCCTTACTATGATCTACTATTTTTACTTTATTTATCACATTGGCGTTTGGGTTTTCTATCTTTGATTCAGTTTTACCCATTTTGAAATTTTATTTTGTTAAATTTTTTTTTTTCACATTTCAAAAAATTTTTTTTTCTTTTATTTTTTTCTTGTTCTTATTAATTTCTCTAATTTGATATTTTGCTTCTTTAATTTGTTGTAAAACTATTATTAATTCTTCACCCGTGGCAAAAGTTTGATGGTATTCTAGTGCTCGGAGTTGAACCTTCAGCATAAGCAAAATTTGCTGTATTTTCCTTCTTAAGCATCTGGCAGGATCGCCATAAAACCAAAATATAAAGTAAAACCAATAAATAAAATAAAAGAATTTATTTATTTATTTATATTTATATATTTTTTTTAATGTGAATCTTTATTTAGAACAATTTAGCAGGAGGTGCTCTTAGTCTTGCTCTAGATTACAGATTGATTCGTTCTTAAAATTAGTTCAGCTTATATACTACTTATGAGTAGATTCCAGATTTTGTTTTCTCAAGGTTGTTCATTTACACTGTGGGAATGGCCTTCGTTAATAAGTTTTTAAGTGACACATGATACCTTTAAAGTAGTTAAATCTTTCATGTTGGTGTGGTTTAAAAGAATTAAATGATATTATGCTACAGGTTCTCCAATTTGAGCCACAAATGTAAAGCCTGCGGGAGATCCGTTGGTTCTTTAATTCCGAGAAGTCGTGGCAAATCACCTTTAAGACCTCTAATGAAGGTGTCTAATGCCTTATCTCTATAGGTTTGCGTGAGAAGATCTAATGACTCATTACTAATTTCCATACAGGAAAGTTTTTCATTATCAATGATAATTGAGAGTACACTATTTGCTAAAATTCTTGAATGGTGCAATTGCCTTGCACCAGAGATATCATTGGGCATTCGAGCGTTGAGAAATCCCTCTTATCTGCGTAATGCAGTGTCAGACAACGGGATATGCATTCCTAATTTTGAGGTGTATTATATAATTCAAGTGCAGCGTCGGCACTACCAATAATTTTGTTTCTAATGACATTGAGGATACCGAAATATTTCGGTGTTCCTTTAGAGGATTCATAAATTTTTAAAACTCTTTCGACGCTTTTTTTCCACGAACTATATTCGGATTGACTACCCGAAAATTCCCTGAGACATCTAACAACATCTGGAATTTTGTCCAGGTCAGATAGGTTTTCTCTGTATCTGTCATCTATGCCCAGATCAGTTCCTGAAATGTATTCATTCGGGTTTAAAATTTGCCTTACTGTAATTAGCACATACTGTAATTGGCACATTCGCACTATCGCGTTTGTATCATTTGTATTTAAGTTCTGTTGAGCAGAGCCGCTAGGTTGTGGTTTGGATGGGGAAGCTGGTTTTTGGTTTGCCATTATTGCTTTTTTCTTTTATTACTATATTTTATTTTTTAATTTTCACTCTTAATTACCTATTTAAAATGGTTTTATCTTGAGTAATTTACACAATGATTCTTACATGGTATTTTATGCTTAATAATAGCATAACAGGTGCCGTTGCATTGACTTCCGCTGTAGTGGGTTTGCTGCTGCAGGTTGAGCCTGGTTATTGTTCTAATTATTACACGCTCCATAGCGTCAGCATTAATTGCATTGAATGGGGTCGGTATAAATTTTATTGATTGGATGACCCACCAAACATTTTTGGTGTTATCATATATACATACATACATATATATATATATATATATATATATATATATATATATATATATATATATAAGTAAAACACAGAAGCTGAACTTCATCGTTTGCTTCCAAAATTCGTTCTGTTTATTCAAATTAAAACATTCTTAAACACTAGCTACAAAAACATTCTTAAAGAATTAAAATAAAAGGTAAATCAAATTACACATTAAAATAAAGGGAAAAAAATAATAATTCATTTTGCTGCAACGGAATGAAGGCGTCGTGTTACGTCTGGGAACACAATAAAAATTCAAGATAAATATTTCGAATCAGCACTTTTGGAGTTAAGTTAGAACAAATAAAAATATTACTTATGAAAGTATGAGATAAATGTATGGGAATAAACTTCCAACGTCACTTCTCCCCCCTTCGAGAGCATTCGCGTCCTCGCGAGTACCTTCACTCTTTGCAACATACATGTTTTTACAATAATGTATGACTATTAGTAAAGTTAAAATTATTATAATAATTGTTAAGATTGCATAAGTAATATTATTTCCAGTCTTAAGTTTATGTAAGCTTATTTTTATCTCACTTATATTTGTATCTGGTAATTGTATCAACGTTTTATTAACAATATCTTTAACATATGGAAAATACAAAAAATTATTATTTTCTTTGAAAGATTCAAATGTTATTTCATTTATAGTTATCTTGCAATTTGAAAAGGAAATTAAATTATGATTTTTTATTTTCAATTCTAAATTATTACAAGTTTGCTTAAAATTGTCTCATCAATATTTTTTGTTACGATAAAATTAGGTTCTACAAAGTTGATTTCTTTCTTATTATTTATTATAAACTCACATTCAGTTTCACTTTTATTATTTAGGTTTCTGATACATTTATTTCCTAAGTATTGAATCTTTGAACCTTTTATTTAATAAAGTAAATTATCAATATTTGTTAGTTTCTTATTCATATCAAAATTCAATTCAGTATGATCGGAAAGTGTAGGAATCGGAATTACACTCAAAATTGGATAAGTTTTCATTGCATTAGGAATTTGAGCAATAAAGTACAGTACGTCTTCCTGCTGCCATAAAGAGGTTTTTATATTTTTGTGATATTCTTCCGACGGGGTTTGTTTGAATTTGGAACGATTTTCCGTCATCCCACGTCAAATTTGGTTTATGAACAGACCGGTTTCGGCTTTGTGCCATCTTCAGTGTTCTCGAATACTAAATCGTTTTTATATATTCAAATTGATTTGTATTTAATTCAGATATTTTGCCTGGGTCTATTAATTTTGGGTTTAGAATACCTTGTTTACTTAAAACTAGCCCTAATTGAATGTCTTTTAGATGTTCGTAGTAGGATTTTATGTTGTCCAAAAAGCTGTCTGAAAGAACCTTTCTAACAATCTGGTTTTGAAGTACATTAGTGCTTTTCTTAAGGTTTTGTATTATTTTAGTTTCATTGTTAATATGGGATAAAATATTGTTAATATCGTCTTGTGTTAGCGAGGTTTCCTCTATGGTCTTCAGTCTGTTTTGAATTTTAAGCCTATCCTCATCATCAAGAGTTCCAAACAAGAATTTAATTCCACTACCAATAGCGTTTATAAGACCACGTCTGTGTCATATGTTAAATAGTCTCCTTTCCGCATCAGCTATTTTAAGGTAACGTCTAGTCATAGTTGTCTGTAAAAATGAGTTTTCGTTAAATTCCTTTTCTAATAATTCGTATGCTAATTGGATTTCTGTTTTATTTATTTTCAATATGAGTTCATTATACTCATCAGGCAAATGTATTGTTCCTTTTTGAAGCATAATATATCCCCGGTCACTGTTAATCTCCTGAATTTGTATCGTTTGTGTCGCTACTGTTGTTATTAATAAGAGGTAAATTAACATCATCCGAATTAACTTCGTTATTTTGATTCCTAGAAGAATAGTTTTTAGAGTATTTCTTTCTTTTAAAATGTGTTTTATATTTTTTCATATGCCTACTTTTTAGTTTAACAATATAATGTTCATCGCCATCTTTACGTAATACCTGTGCTTTCTTAAATGGATTTGCTTTTTTGTCTAACCGTTTTCTTGCATTTTCTGCATTCAAAAAACGTGTATCCAATTCGTAATCTTGTCTTTTATTGTTCAATTTAGCTATTCTGTTTTCTTTTATGGCTTGAAAATCTTTTTTAGGAATTTCCTTGTGGAAAAAAATTTGGTATGGAATCTCACCAGTAGTTGAATGCTTTATGATGTGGTTATAAGTGAAAACTGTTTGTTCAATCGCTAATTGTTTTAATTCCTGATCATTGCCTGTATTAATTATTCTTAATTTTTCATTCAAAGTGAAGTCTCTCAATATCTGCTATTCCTGTTTTGCCTGTTGTGATTTCAAGTTCTATATTCAAAGATCTATACCATTCCAGTAAATTAACATTAACTAATCCTGCATCCTGATCAGTCTTTATTATCTTTGGAGGACCCATTGTATTAAATATTTTTAGTAGTGCTCTTTTTGCTTCCACCCAGTTGGTATGGTGCAGGTTTTCTACCATAGCATATTTAGAAAAAATATCTATACAGGTAAGATATGAAGTATTGTCCCACTTCCAAATATCAATAACATATTTGTCTCTAATATGTTTTGTAGGGGGTGTGACTTTAAAAGGCATTTTTGTAACTCTATGATCGAATTTGCACTCGTTACATAAATCGCAATTATTTATTATGTTAGATATTTCTGCAACATAATTAGGGTAATAATATTTTGTTCTGAATTCTGCTTGTATTTTCTCTATTCCCTGGTGTAGTCCTTGTAAATGAATTGTTAGAATAATTTCTTTGAATCTATTATAAGATGTTATATCTGTTAATAATTTTGTAGCTCTTAATATGCGGTTTGTCTTTGTTGGTTTTACAAGATTTGCATAGACAGACTGAAAAATAATAAAATCGTCTTCGTTTTCAAAATATATTGTAGCTGTAATACCAGCAAGTTTGTTTAAAATAAAATCTTTTGCAAAGGTTTGCGTCATTTCAATGTAGTCTACAGTCGTTCTTGTATTCCTAAATATTATTTTGAGGGTTTCCCTTTGCATGGGCGCTCGTTTGAATAAAAATTGTCTACGGAAAACGTTCAGTGGTTTCTCTGTAATGGATATATAACTGGAACTATCTTCATCTGCGGAGTGAATTGTTGCTACATTAGAAGCTATATCATTCATAAAACACTTATCATTGTTATTTATTCGAGATAAGGCATCTGCCACATAATTTTCTTTACCTGGAATATATTTCACATCAAAATCAAATTCGTTTAATTTAATTTTCCACCTCCGTAGTTTGGCATTTGGTTCTTTTAAATTATTTAGCCACTGCAAGGGTTTATGATCACTGTTTATTAAAAACTTCCTGCCATATAGATAGGGCCGAAAGTATTTCGTCGCCCAAACGATTGCTAACAGTTCTTTTTCTGTAGCGGAATAGTTTATCTCATGTTCATTGAGAGTTCTACTCGCAAAACAAATGGGATGACCTCCTTGGCTAAGAACTGCTCCAAAACCCACATTTGAGGCATCGGTCGTAAGCGTGAAAGATTTAGTGAAATCTGGGCTTTTCAAAATTGGATCACTCGTAATAAGGAGCTTAATAGTTTCAAAAGCCTTAACATTTTCGCTGTCATGGCAATTAACTTGGCGACCTTTCTTTAGGCAAGTGGTTAAGGGTTTGCATATCAGCGCAAAGTCCTTTATAAATTTGCGGTAAAATCCCGCGAGCCCTAAAAATTGCTTAATCTGTTTTTCGTTTTTTGGTATAGGATAGTTTTTAAGTGCCTTAATCTTTTCTGGATTCGGTTTTATACCGTCGGGTGTAACTACATGACCCAAAAATTCTACTTCTGCTTTCATAAACTTACATTTGTGCTTTTGCAGTTTTAAATTGGCTTCTTTTAAGCGTTTGAGTACCTTATCTAATGAAATTACGTGCTCTTGTAGTGAGGTGCTAAATACAATGATGTCATCCAAATATACTAAACAGTGGGTTCCTACCAAATCACCAAGTACAGAATTCATTAACCGCTGAAAAGTAGCGGGTGCGTTTTTCAACCCCATTGGCATTCGGAGGAATTCGTAATGTCCGTCTTGTGTAGAAAAGGCGGTTTTGGCAGCGCTTGCTTCATCGATTTCTACTTGATAAAATCCTTTTGTTAAATCAAGTGTCGAAAAGAAAAGACATCGTCCCAATTTATCCAGAATTTCGTCCATGTTCGGAATTGGAAAACGGTCTTCGACTGTAATGTCATTTAATTTTCGATAATCGATAACAATTCTCCATTTAGTTTCTCCTGAATCGTCCATTTTCTTTGGAACGACCCATAATGGAGCAGAATACGGAGATTGACTATGCCTTATTATATTTTGATCAAGCATTTCTTTAATTTGCTTGTTTACTTCTGCCTTGTGCACTTGCGGGTAACGATACGATTTAACGTAAATTGGATTCTCGTGTTTTGTAACGATTTTGTGTTTAATTGCATCAGTAAATGTTAATTTATCGTTTTCTGAATGAAAAAGAGATTTGTATTTACTAAGAAGCTTTTCCAATTGTGTTTTCTCTTCGTTGTTCAAATCATCAGTTGTAAAGATATTATTATTGTGTACCTCTTCTAACTCATTTATATTAAAATTTCTTATTACGC
Organism: Germaria angustata; assembly: GCA_963681545.1. Taxonomy (NCBI): domain Eukaryota; kingdom Metazoa; phylum Arthropoda; class Insecta; order Diptera; family Tachinidae; genus Germaria; species Germaria angustata. The sequence goes on along the minus strand of OY813003.1, from coordinate 15,690,900 downwards.
TATTATACTCCTCTAATTTCTCATCAACAAATTTATAAATACTTTGGTTAAGTTTTATTGTTTGTTGTGCTAAATCAATTACTGCATTTAATTTTTTGTAAATTGTCGTAACCCATTAAACCATCATAATTTTTTGAAAATTCATAGACATAAAATTCTAATTGTTTTTCACATTTTTCATCAAATATATCCTGTTTAGTATTTGATATTACTTTTCCTGCAATAGAAGTCACAGTTATTGGTTTTACTATCCTAATTCGATTTTTTAATATGCAAGGTCTAATCAAACTTATAGAAGACCCAGTGTCTATTAGAAATTTGTAAAATATGTTATTTATTTTTAGTCTTATGTATGGTAGTTTAATGATGCTATTGCATGAAAATTTTCTGCGTCGACTTCCATTGGAGTTGGTGCTCCATAACGCCTTATTCTTGATTGAGTTGAATCGTATTCTCTTTGCCTTTTTGGATTTCTATAATCCTGGTTGTATTGAGGATAGTTTATTTTGTTTTGTGAATAATTAAACCTGTTTTGAGCCTGATTAGGTACAGGAATATTTTGATTATAATTGTAGGTATATTGTTGTGGAATCAAATGTGAATGCTGTGGAGGAGGACTGTGTCTTACAAATTTACCCGTATTAGAAACTGCTTGAAAATTCCCTGTTTGACGTGAACTGTTATGATTATAATTTTTGTTTCTATTATTATTCCTATATGGTGCAGATTCTAACTCACCATTCTCTCCTAAGATTTTTATTGCCGATTTAAGATCGGAAGCTAAATTTGCATTTATTAGAGCTGTTAAATGGATTGGTAATTCTTTTTTTAATTGTGTCAGACATGCTGAATTCAATTCTGATGTTAAGAAGTTTCTAGTTGCAATATCTTCTACCTTTAACTTAATTGCATCTTTTATTCTACACATCTCACTATTTAATTTCTCACAAACTTCTTTAAAACTATGATTAAACTTAATATAATTAATTTCTAAAATAAGCCTGGTGACAGGCGTACGCTCACCGAATTCTTCTGCTAACAATCGCCTAGTGTTTTCCATTCTGATGGCTGTTCTCTTCTCAATGTATTTAAGGCTGGACCCCTGAGGATTGTTGCAATGCCATTGAAATAAAATCTCCTTTCATCAGTCGAGATAGATGAATCTGTAAGGATAATCGCTGAGATGTTGTCTATAAAAACTGCTAAGTAATCTCTATTCCCATCAAACGGCTGTATTAATTTGATGTTTTGCAGGAATCGGTCCCTTCTTTCTCTTGCCGCTTCCATGTTTTCGTTGATCTTGAACTTTTTAATTTGGTTTGTTAGTTCCTCAACTTCGGTCATTAATCTTTCACAATGTCTTTTTTCTTTTTAATTTATAAGAAGGTAATGAATTTTTCCATGTGTATTAAATGTTCTTTATGTCTATTTTTTTTTTTTTTTGATTTCATTGAATTTTATTTTATTATTATAAATTCACTTTGATATTTTTATTCTTGCTAATAACCGATTTTCCCATAGATTAGTGAAAATTCGTTGCTTATTATTTGTGTTGATTATTTTAAAATTATCTTTTTAATTATATAAACTGCTGTTAATTTTAATTATTTATTTTAAATAATTTATATTTGTTTCTTTGACTATTATTTTTATTTTAAAGTAAACTTATTTTAATACGTGGTCTTTAAGTCCGACTGCGCCAGTAAAACACAGAAGCTGAACTTCATCGTTTGCTTCCAAAATTCGTTCTGTTTATTCAAATTAAAACATTCTTAAACACTAGCTACAAAAACATTCTTAAACACTAGCTACAAAAACATTCTTAAAGAATTAAAATAAAAGGTAAATCAAATTACACATTAAAATAAAGGGAAAAAAATAATAATTCATTTTGCTGCAACGGAATGAAGGCGTCGTGTTACGTCTGGGAACACAATAAAAATTCAAGATAAATATTTCGAATCAGCACTTTTGGAGTTAAGTTAGAACAAATAAAAATATTACTTATGAAAGTATGAGATAAATTTATGGGAATAAACTTCCAACGTCACTATATATATATATATATATATATATATATATATATATATATATATATATATATATATATATATATATATATATATATATAAATTAATCTTCTGCCCAATTCCGACAAATTAATATTGAAACAGTAATTATGCTTTATTATTATTATGTTTATTATTTATTTGCAAGTTAGATTTTATTAATTAATATGAACTTATTTGAATATTTTAATATAAGTACCAATTATTAATCTCGCTATGCGAGCTTGAGTTGAGTGCCGAAATTGAAGTAAAACATTTTCTAATTATATACTACGTTTATACGTACGTCTTATTTGCAAATAGAACTATTTGCAAATAACTAATTCACTGTTTATACGGGAAATTGCATACAGAACTTGTGTTATTGTTAGTGATGCCATGTGACGAAAATATGATTGTTTGGTAAGTAAAACACAAAAAACGTTCATGAAGTGGCAACGTCTTACTTTTTATTTGCAAATAGTGTCGTTATTCACGACTTGTTAAGTGAGTTAATAAGTTACAATAAAAAAGTTATACGGCAACATTCTTCTTTTTTATTTGCAAATAAGACGTGCGTATAAAATACCACGTTTATACGCACGTCTTATTTGTAAATAGAACTATTTGCAAATAACTAATTCACTGTTTATACGGGAAATTGCATGCAGAACTTATGTTATTATTAGTGATGCCATGTGACGAAAATATGATTGTTTGGTAAGTAAAACACAAAAAACGTTCATGAAGTGGCAACGTCTTACCTTTTATTTGCAAATAGTGTCGTTATTCACGACTTGTTAAGTGAGTTAATTAGTTACAATAAAAAGTTAAACGGCAACATTCTTCTTTTTTATATGCAAATAAGACGTGCGTATAAACGTAGTAAAAGTAGTAATAAATGTGAATTCACAGGTTCATTCTGAACGTTCCGAACGATTTTTTTTATATGTAGTTTGACGTCTCTATTTTTGAGAGAGTGAGAGAAAGAGAGTAAATTTAATGCGGAACAATTTTTGCTTGAATTGGTTTAATTTTAATTATCGTCCGGAACGAATTGAACTGTACTGCCAGATACATACATTTTTTTATACAAAATTGAAATGAGCTGCCACATCATATTATATGTACATATGTATGTATTATAATATACAAGTTTATTTGTAATTTTTTTATATTTATTTAACTCAATAGCTATTAGAGCATGCACTCGACTTAAATTCATTTATATATTTTTTATTTTATAAAAATTTGCTTAATTTAGAACACAGCAAATTGCAATCATCTGTCACTGCGCTGCCTGCTTGTAAAAGTAACACACATCATTTACAGAGTTGTTGCATATGGTAGCTTTGTTTTTACAGAATATTTGTCCGACGCGGGTGAATCTTCTGTGAGCAAACTCTCAGTAAACTAAAATTGTCTCTCAACGAAAATTTCCTGCAGAACGAACGGGTGTATTCACCTTAAAGAGCTCCATAACTTCATGCAAAGTAAAGGTGACGACAACTATGCTTGTCAGCAAAATGGATTCACATTTCATGTGAATGAAAAATGCAAAGTAGCGTCTACTGCAAAATTAATATTTTACATTTAATATTTTTTATTGCGGTTGTAGCGATCATTTTTACAGAAATGTTTCGGGATTCACATTTCATGTGAACGGAATGTTAAATAAAATGCAAGGTAGAGTTCGCTACAAAATTAATATTTTGGTTTTAATATTTTTTGTTGCGCGTGCAGCGCTTATTTGACAATATTCCAATTTTGCAAAGAATTTGACGTGGTTGCGCTTCCGTACCTTAACTTATATATACATATATAGACATATATAAACTCAAACAACCATTATCCCAAAAAAAGCTTCGAATTACGGAGAGTTCGAGTTACAGAATTTTTTGTTGAGAAAAATCAATTGCAAGCATTCGTGTATAATATGTATTTTTTATTTAAAACATGTGCTAACTGAAAACTAAAAAAATTAATATTCTGAAATTAGTGACTGAAAATATACTTTTTTTAGTACAAAATGATTCTAAATTTCTCAAAGCCGCATACCATCAGGTGTAGTGTCATTCGTTTGAAAATATAAATTCAATGTTCGGAATGAATTTTCTACATCATTTCTGGAAGGCTGAAGACTGGATCCTCTGACTCAGAGCAGTATTGCTCAACAATATCATCATCTGTAGGAAAGCCAGTTGTGCAAAGCTAATTATCTACTTCAATATAATCCTGAAGAGTAGCATTGCAAGTTATTTTGTTCGCTCTAACCATGCTTCGTAATCAGCTTCAATTACATTTTGAATCAATACTACAAAAAAAGAGGTATTTAATCTTCCTCCCATTCAGAATACTGACCAATCCAGCTTTTCTATATTAATTCGCTATGGTTTGCTAACTGATGTCAATATCCCAAGCTTTTGTTACATGAATAACGCAATCCATAAGTGTGATATCCTGTTATTCGTTTGCCTCTATGCGCTTTAGTTCTTCTTTTACTATTCTGCTAGGATAGAAAACTTTAAAGTTTTTAATTACTTCCTGATCAAGAGGTTGTAATTGAGAGATCAAATTCGGTGGAAAAATACCAATGGAATAGCATTCAGTTTGCTTTGCACGTCTTTTGGATGTGCTGGACAATTATCAATAAACAATAAAATTTTCGGCCAGTAGTTTGAAACTGCTTATCCAATTTAGAACCCATTCTTCAAAAAGTCCAGTCATCGATGCCTTGGAGTGTGCTTTATACTGTACGGGTACTATGAAGTTTTTTCACAACCATCCATATTTGCTGCCAGCATTAACGTAACACGCTGCTTGCTATTTATGCCTCCATGGCATTGCTGGTTTTAAAATGTTAGTGTTTTATCTGGCAAACATTTAAAAACAGTCCTTTTTCATACGCATTAAAGACATCCCGTACACTGTACTGTTGTAATAAATTCGGCAAAACGTCTTTTTTCCACTTTTCGCAGTCCACTTCATTAACGTCATTACTTTCACCGCACGCTTTTTAAAATCCACATCATGTCTAAAATATATATATATATATATATATATATATATATATATATATATATGCATATGTATATGTATATGTATATATATATATATATATATATATATATATATATATATATATATATATATATATATATATATATATATATATATATATATATATATATATATATATATGTGACGCGCATAATGGAAAGGGACCTAAGGGTAAAAACCGGTTTTGTTCCGGAGAGCCATTTTAAAGATTTAAATACGTGTATCTTTGGTGTACTACATATCACTTTTATAAAACGCGCATATCTCTGGGAGGGAACACTTTTGGGGCATGGGATCGGTCTCATTTGATGCTCAGATGTTGTTGTCTATATATATATATATATATATATATATATATATATATATATATATATATATATATATATATATATATATATATATACATATATATATATATATATATATATATATATATATATATATATATATATATATATATATATATATATATATATATATTGTAACAATTAATTAATTTGTACTGAGTTTATTATAATAGGTTTATTCAAGCAATCAAAAGTCAATTTACAAGTAACAGCACTGTACACAAAGAAAGAAAAAATAAAGCGTGAAGGTATGAACAGACAAGAGTACGAATTAATACAGTCACCATCGCGACCAATAATAATTCCACTTTATAAGCCAAACACAAATAACAACAGCAACGACAACCATCGTTGTCACGAAACTGTTTGTTCGTTGCGCTCAGCCAGTTGTCTGCTCATGCCAACCTGTACACAAAGAATGAAAATATGTTCGTTGCTGGGGTGCTTTTATACACAACAAGAGAAGCTTTTACCCTAAGCATTATTCTTAAAAAGAGCTTTTAGGCTATGATCGCTTCTCATAAAAATGAATAACAAACAATGAGCTTTTACCCTAACATCGGTTCTCATAAAATCAATGTAAGGCTTCTTAAAAGTACAATGTGCACACACACAAACAAAGAATAGAGCTGTGCCAAATCGTTCGTTTTAGTGACCGCTCCTTTTCGTTCAATGATTAAAAAAGATCCGTTCGTTCATCTTCGTTCAATCGGTCATTTCTTAAATGTTCCAGTTAGAACCAAGGAACGAACGATTGAGTTGAACGAAAAGTACATATACTTAGCAAATCAAAATAAAATGTAAACAATTTCAGACTGTGTCTTTTAATTAAATGACATCTAATTCTTATTTTCATTTTATATAAAAAATTACTTCAAGAATGTGTCAATGTTTTTATATTTATTTTTAAGCGCTCGGGGTGGGCAATGAGATTAGATACCATTTTCTTTTTATAAAACTTTTTTTTAACCACAATTTTAATAATAAAAATACTGCTTATTTCCACTAGGGATTCACAACTTTAATAAAACTAACTGATAAATCAAACCATAGAAGCAATTATCTACAGCGATGAAAAAAAATGTACTTAAACAACCCTGAAAAGACGTAAAAATACAGCTCTAAACATGACAGAAGCAAAGAACATGAACGACAAGGCTTCTGAAAACGAACGAACGAACGACAAAGTGATAAGAAAAAGAGCGGATCATTTCGTTCAGTTGAGAGATTCGTTCAATTTGATCCGTTCGTTCGTGACCGACACAGGTCTAACAAAGAACAATATTCATTCCCATCAATGCTACTGTATGTGTATAATAAAATAAATATAGATAATGATAATAATGGTAAAAATATATTGAAGGGCGGCACGCTACAATATATATACACTAGAGCCCCGACTTGCGTCGTCCCGATTTGCGTCGTTTTTTTAAAAACTGGAAAAATTCGATTTGCGTCGTTGCAATTTCAAGTTGCGTCGGTCCGAGTTGCGTCGTTTTGACCCCGATTTGCGTCGGTTCAATTTGCATCGTTTTGATTTCGATTTCAGTCGCTAAAAACGGTTAAATTGTTTACTGCAGCATTGTGGATTACCGATTTTAGCATTTGTGGTGCTTGATATAGCATCTTTTCTGTCTATTTGCATTTTTACAACTTATGGCAACACTGATCGTCACATGTACATTAAGAAGTTTTCAAATTGTGTGAAATAAGGGGAATTCCCTTTTCTTTGTTATATAAGTGGTGCTAAGAACAACTGTCTGGTTATGGTAAAAATTCAGTGTGTTATTCGCCAAAATCCATCCAATCAAATGTTGTGTTGTTGATTTAGATTTATCATCTGAAGAGAGCTCAATGTAAGCTAAATAAATTAAAATTTTTTAATGCATCTACTTTTTATGAATATACATATGTACATATGTAAATGAATTTAATTTTTATTATGTTTTTTCTTAATTTATTGGTTTGTTATTTCTTTATAATAATTATAAACATTTTTTGAAATAAATGAAATAAATAAAAATGTATTCATACTTGTTTTTTATCAAAAATAAAAATTGTTTTGCTTTGTTTTGAATATTTTGCCAAAAAAATTAAATTTCAGTACATTTATATAGAAAAAGATTATTCGATTTGCGTCGCACAGAGGAGTATTTGACCCAAAAAGCTGGCCAAAAAGGCAAAAATTAATTTGATGAAATCCTAAGAAGTAATTACGCAGATCGGTAGAAAACAAAATTCTACATCATATCGTGCATTTTAAAGATTGTAGGTTAAGATTTGTAGTTGTGGGACACTGTTAAAGTCAGGAAAGTGAAGTAAATTGTATGCGTTTTTATTGAATTTTTTCGATTTCAAGATATTTATATGATATTTTTTTGTGGCTAAACGAATAGAGGTATTACATTGATTTTTTTTACCTGAAAGATTCCATCAGCAGCTATTTTTAATATTTAAAAAGAAAAAATTATCTCAAATATTTATTTTAAAAATATTAATTATAAAAAAAATTATACATATATATATATATATATATATATATATATATATATATATATATATATATACATACATATATATATATATATATATATATATATATATATATATATATATACATATATATATATATATATATATATATATATATATATATATATATATATATATATATATATATATATATATATAAATTCTTACCAAAAAAAAGGAAAAGTTTTTTGAAAGTGAGGTTAGCTGTTCTACAAATAATGTTATATACCACAATAAAATATGAGATCTCTAATTTAAGAAAAAAGAAAATAAGTTTGTTTTTAATTTTGGTGATTTTTTGAAAATTTTACCTTTTTTTCTATTTTTGCTCATAAGGCACTTTTTCTTATACTTTATTGTCGTCATAAACTTTTGTGTTTTTCGAATTATTGATGTGAAATATTATTTAAATCACTTTGAACAACTACCAATGTGATCGATTACCCGCCCTTAAAACAGGAATTTCTTAAAATTCAGTTCTTAGTTCATAAATTCAAATTTACTAACTGTCTTATCAGGAATAATTATAAGTCAACCACTCGCATACACACCTATTAAACTGTTTTTGTATACCTGCGGTCTATATAAGACTTGATCGTCTCCAGGACACTTTATTTCTTGTGAAAATATAGTTAGATGTGTACATACCTAATTTAAAAGCGTTAGAAATCAAAATTACATTTAAAAACGGTATAGGTATATAAAAAATGCACCCAAGTATCAGGTTGTTAACTAGGTAAGGGGAAAATGCACTTTGAAAAATACACATATATGGCTTATTGCGCAGAATTCTTATTATAAGAGTTTTGCAACTTTGAGAGATAACATGGAAATGATGTTCTAAATAGGTTATTTTTTAGCAGTGACCCTTTTTTAAGCTGCAATACACAAAAAGCACGAAAGATAAAAAAGCCTTTTTCTTCAGATACCATTAAACTACTTCTTCCTAATCGGATGATGCCGCCCATGATGAAATACGTATGACATGATCATAATTTGAACTTTTTAATTAGTTTAATTTTTTCATGTGACGAATATTTAATAATATAAAATAAATATTAAAAGTGAATATGTTTTTGTTTATTTGGTTGTTTATCCCTTATAGGAAGCCAAGCTACGAGACCAATTTTTTTAATATTTAATATTGGATAAATTATAATTAGGACAAGGGGGACATTGTAACATCCATATTTCCGTTTTTATTTTTATTCCGGCTCTAGGTCATATATTAAATAAAACTTCTTTTTTTGTTTTATTTAAATTTTATTTTTTATTCCATATTTCGATCACCATCGGTTCTCTTCTTCAGGAATTTAAGTAAAGCAAACTTTATCATATTTTATAAGACAAATTACATGTGATAGTTATCAAAGAACAAATTACAACAAAGACAAATGTGTAAATCATTCTGACAAACACTAGCAGAACGGAACAACATGCTGTTTTCGAAAGCCGCTACACTTTCATCATCAGCGTTCTTGTGTTTGGTCCACTTCTGTGGTGTCAGTTGATGTATATTTCAGCTATTCATACAAACCTTCACTGTAAATGTAATACGAGAATTGTTTTTGATTCATCGTATCACAATTTGTGAAAACTTTTTTTTTTTGTAATGAAGAGCTCAAATTACACCTCACTAACTTACAACAGTCTT
>OY813003.1:15606259-15676259 GCA_963681545.1 Germaria angustata | reverse complement strand
TCTGATAAGTTTTTATTTTTTAGATGCTATAATAAAATGGAAGCGATTTCGTTAGATCCTTTATGTCTTTGATTTTCAGTTCACGTATACGTAACATAGTTCTAGGATTCTGCGTACTTGTGGATTTTCCTTCACATATAGTGAAATTAAACAGGTAGTTGTCTACTGTAATATGCGGATTAATGCTGGACAAGCGGCAAGAGAAGGTTTTTTTTTGCAGTCAAACGAGAGTTTTATCGCAGACGAACCATCTTCTTTTTTGAGCATCGAGTAAAATGCTTTATATCTCTGCTTATGCACTATATATTGAGCCATTACTTCAACCTTGCTTGGTCCTGAAGACAGTTCTTTTATTCGTGATTTAATACGAATACATTGCGAACAAGCATCTGTCGCTGGAGCTTTGAAGCTTATATTCTATAATTAGTCTCCCCCTGTGGAATGAACATTCCTTTCCCAGTTTTTTCTATTATCATTCGCTTTGCACTTCTAAATTTAAAATGAAGTTATGAAGGCGTTATATATATATATATATATATATATATATATATATATATATATATATATATATGTATATATATATATATATATATGTATATATATGTATATATTTGCTTATGTTTGTGATGATCCGTTACACCATCTATAAAGACCAAAGGTCCCATTCAGATGGCTGCCGTTGTGTCCCTACTATGATACTTCCACAGTAAAAGTTAGTATGGAATTTTTACCATATAAAGCTGTATTTTTGCGCCATACCTCAGAAGTGATAGCCTCTGCTATTATTTCTGAACAGATTAACTTTAGAGCCTTGCTATCATTTCCGAACCGATTAACTTTTTTTATCCATAAATAATACAGTAGCGTAATTTTTATTTACGTAACGTTGGGCTAGTTCCAAACGCAATCTTTATTTTTTGTATTTGCTTGATCAAAGGCTTCGTGCGATTTACACTGCACGTATATCCGGCGAATTATAATATCTCCCATAGTTTTTGGATGTAGAGCTATTCTTGTTGTATTAGCAACGTGTTTGGCCAATCCTGTCCGAGTCACTCTAGGATAGTTTTCTACATGCTTTAAGACCATACTCACTTCCCGTCTATATAAGTATGTATTTTTTTGGTCGTCCTGTCCTGCGCACATTTTCAACGGAACCATTTTTTTAGAATTTGTAATTTGTACGAACCGTGGAGTTTTGTAAATTTACTAAATTACTAATACATATAACGGAGCAATTTACCGTTTTTGTGTTGTTCAATCATCAAATTTTTAATATCCAAAGCCAACTCCTTACGCTTACCCATTTTTTAATTCTTTATTGCTCAAAACTTTTTGAAAGCTAAATATTTTGGGAAAAAGAAAATGCTGTATAACGAAAATATAACAACACTCAAAACTTTTTTAACAGGAAAAATAGCAACGTACAAATAATTGTATGAAGTACGAAATGTACGAATATATTTGTCCCAATGATTTTTTGATTATTTTTACTTTTTTGTATATTCTGATTTTATCAAATAAAAGTATTTAAAAAATTAAACTGCATTAAACATGTTTACATATTTTATAATTTTTTTTAAAATTTCGAAAAACGGTGTGTACAAACATTTATTTTCCTAACTCTATGTAAATGTGAAAAAAAACTTGAAAGGTACCTAAAGTCCTCTTCTCACTTGCAATTATTCTTTTTTTATTATCTCGTTTCGTTAAATTTTGTAATTTCTTCATACAACTTTAGTTACAAAAAATATATCTATGCATATTAAAATTTTTTAGTTTTATCCTACACAAAATTAATAAAATAAAAGTCTAATTATAGTATGTAGTATGTAATAGTATAGAAATTGAAATGGTTTTTATTTTGCAATTAAATTTTTTCATATTTTCCTGTTTCGTTCTATTTTAAAATTTTTCCATTTCAACTGTGGTTTTAAATTGTTCAATTCCAAATTAGTTTTGAATTGAAATTTTATAATTTTGTTATCCAAAATAAAAATTTGTTCTATAAGGCATTATTCAAAAGAAAAATACAACACTTAGATTCTCTACTTTTTTCACTTGATATAAATTTTTCCATGTTGAAAAGGCAAAGAAAAGGTGAAGTGACTAGTTGTTTCTGAGTGAATTCATGTTCTTTAATTTGGTGTACGTTTATCTCTATGTTGTTATTGTCGTGGTGTATTTATAAAAAAGGTATGAAAAAATGTACGATGGATAATTTGGAATACATATTTAATTATAAATAGGACTATGTTAAATTATATACATAAAAATCGGTTCAAAAATATCACGATTATTTTTTTTTATTCATATAATTTTTGCTACTTCTGCTTGGTAGGTTTATTTACTTTATATTATTTAATAAAATTTCGAAGCATTCATTCCAAATATGTAAAAAAGAAAATATACGCCCATGTTCTGAGAAACGCATATCGCTTAAAATTTGCGTTTTCGATTTGAAAACGCCAAACAGGTGTTCTGGCAAACGAAAACGCTAGAAATCTGGCGTTTTCAAACCACTAGTGTATGCTGAAGCGATCTGGTCGTTTTTATTTAAACTGCATTTGAAAGAGAAAATAAAATTATGTAAAATTTAAATTTAATATGTTGTTTTTATTTGAAGAAAAACTTTTAACATTTTTTCACAATTTTAATTAAAAATATGGAATTTAAAATTTTGCTTTGCTTTTGTCAATTGTCGGTATCATTTATTTACTTATAAACTGGCGATTTATGCAAACAGGTGGTCAATTTGATCTTCGAAAAAAATTTTGTGCTATTGGTGTTAACTTTAAATTAACTTGTTTGCTTATTTCTCTTTAAACTTATGGTAATATAATTGGAAATTTATTATATTATGTTTACATATTTTAATTAGAAAGTAGTAAAAAATTCAAAAATATTTTAAAATCTGTTCAAGCACCTACAAACATTTACGAGAGATCAAAAAAAAAATTGTGCAAGATCCTATTTGAAAACCGGCTACCCGTGATGAAACCTACCAATTATTCTTCTTTTTTGAGCATCGAGTAAAATGCTTTATATCTCTGCTTATGCACTATATATTGAGCCATTACTTCAACCTTGCTTGGTCCTGAAGACAGTTCTTTTATTCGTGATTTAATACGAATACATTGCGAACAAGCATCTGTCGCTGGAGCTTTGAAGCTTATATTCTATAATTAGTCTCCCCCTGTGGAATGAACATTCCTTTCCCAGTTTTTTCTATTATCATTCGCTTTGCACTTCTAAATTTAAAATGAAGTTATGAAGGCGTTATATATATATATATATATATATATATATATATATATATATATATATATATATATATATATGTATATATATATATATATATATATATGTATATATATGTATATATTTGCTTATGTTTGTGATGATCCGTTACACCATCTATAAAGACCAAAGGTCCCATTCAGATGGCTGCCGTTGTGTCCCTACTATGATACTTCCACAGTAAAAGTTAGTATGGAATTTTTACCATATAAAGCTGTATTTTTGCGCCATACCTCAGAAGTGATAGCCTCTGCTATTATTTCTGAACAGATTAACTTTAGAGCCTTGCTATCATTTCCGAACCGATTAACTTTTTTTATCCATAAATAATACAGTAGCGTAATTTTTATTTACGTAACGTTGGGCTAGTTCCAAACGCAATCTTTATTTTTTGTATTTGCTTGATCAAAGGCTTCGTGCGATTTACACTGCACGTATATCCGGCGAATTATAATATCTCCCATAGTTTTTGGATGTAGAGCTATTCTTGTTGTATTAGCAACGTGTTTGGCCAATCCTGTCCGAGTCACTCTAGGATAGTTTTCTACATGCTTTAAGACCATACTCACTTCCCGTCTATATAAGTATGTATTTTTTTGGTCGTCCTGTCCTGCGCACATTTTCAACGGAACCATTTTTTTAGAATTTGTAATTTGTACGAACCGTGGAGTTTTGTAAATTTACTAAATTACTAATACATATAACGGAGCAATTTACCGTTTTTGTGTTGTTCAATCATCAAATTTTTAATATCCAAAGCCAACTCCTTACGCTTACCCATTTTTTAATTCTTTATTGCTCAAAACTTTTTGAAAGCTAAATATTTTGGGAAAAAGAAAATGCTGTATAACGAAAATATAACAACACTCAAAACTTTTTTAACAGGAAAAATAGCAACGTACAAATAATTGTATGAAGTACGAAATGTACGAATATATTTGTCCCAATGATTTTTTGATTATTTTTACTTTTTTGTATATTCTGATTTTATCAAATAAAAGTATTTAAAAAATTAAACTGCATTAAACATGTTTACATATTTTATAATTTTTTTTAAAATTTCGAAAAACGGTGTGTACAAACATTTATTTTCCTAACTCTATGTAAATGTGAAAAAAAACTTGAAAGGTACCTAAAGTCCTCTTCTCACTTGCAATTATTCTTTTTTTATTATCTCGTTTCGTTAAATTTTGTAATTTCTTCATACAACTTTAGTTACAAAAAATATATCTATGCATATTAAAATTTTTTAGTTTTATCCTACACAAAATTAATAAAATAAAAGTCTAATTATAGTATGTAGTATGTAATAGTATAGAAATTGAAATGGTTTTTATTTTGCAATTAAATTTTTTCATATTTTCCTGTTTCGTTCTATTTTAAAATTTTTCCATTTCAACTGTGGTTTTAAATTGTTCAATTCCAAATTAGTTTTGAATTGAAATTTTATAATTTTGTTATCCAAAATAAAAATTTGTTCTATAAGGCATTATTCAAAAGAAAAATACAACACTTAGATTCTCTACTTTTTTCACTTGATATAAATTTTTCCATGTTGAAAAGGCAAAGAAAAGGTGAAGTGACTAGTTGTTTCTGAGTGAATTCATGTTCTTTAATTTGGTGTACGTTTATCTCTATGTTGTTATTGTCGTGGTGTATTTATAAAAAAGGTATGAAAAAATGTACGATGGATAATTTGGAATACATATTTAATTATAAATAGGACTATGTTAAATTATATACATAAAAATCGGTTCAAAAATATCACGATTATTTTTTTTTATTCATATAATTTTTGCTACTTCTGCTTGGTAGGTTTATTTACTTTATATTATTTAATAAAATTTCGAAGCATTCATTCCAAATATGTAAAAAAGAAAATATACGCCCATGTTCTGAGAAACGCATATCGCTTAAAATTTGCGTTTTCGATTTGAAAACGCCAAACAGGTGTTCTGGCAAACGAAAACGCTAGAAATCTGGCGTTTTCAAACCACTAGTGTATGCTGAAGCGATCTGGTCGTTTTTATTTAAACTGCATTTGAAAGAGAAAATAAAATTATGTAAAATTTAAATTTAATATGTTGTTTTTATTTGAAGAAAAACTTTTAACATTTTTTCACAATTTTAATTAAAAATATGGAATTTAAAATTTTGCTTTGCTTTTGTCAATTGTCGGTATCATTTATTTACTTATAAACTGGCGATTTATGCAAACAGGTGGTCAATTTGATCTTCGAAAAAAATTTTGTGCTATTGGTGTTAACTTTAAATTAACTTGTTTGCTTATTTCTCTTTAAACTTATGGTAATATAATTGGAAATTTATTATATTATGTTTACATATTTTAATTAGAAAGTAGTAAAAAATTCAAAAATATTTTAAAATCTGTTCAAGCACCTACAAACATTTACGAGAGATCAAAAAAAAAATTGTGCAAGATCCTATTTGAAAACCGGCTACCCGTGATGAAACCTACCAATTATTCGCAAGTGTTTATATGTAACATCTCTAAATAAAAAGAAGAAGCATTTGCGGCCATTGCACTGATATTTTACAAATAAAATTAAATAAAAAAGCCGCCTGTTACTGTTTGACAATAAATATTTAAATTTTGAATACATTCTTACATACATATATTCTCAATATAAAATTTTTATTTTAAGCATAAAAATTGTCGGTTTCATTTAAAATTAATTTTATTTTTTGATAATTCCTTTAATTAACGAATTTTTGTGAATAATTTTTTCTGTGTTTATGTTTTGTTATTATAAAACATATGTTTTTTATTTGTTCGAACACAACTTCGAAAAACGCAAAACGCCTGCAAATCGCTTCGTTTTCAGAAGATGCTTAAATGCGTTTTGCGTTTTAAAAACGATTTGCAATTTGAAAACGCAGCGTTTGTCAGAACATGGGCGATAATTTTTTTTTTCACAAAAAACATTAAAAAGGTTAAAAAAATAAAATTTTAAATTCACTACAATAAGAAATAAATTGAAAAGTACAAAACAATAAAAACGGAGAAAAAATTTAAATTATGTATAAAAGAAAACATTGTTTGAAATGAAGACAACTGGATCTTCTATGAATGTATTCTCTACTACTTTGTACCACTTTGTTGTACCCACATCTGTGAAGGCACCACTTCTAGCCTCTGTTGCCACCCTGTCTTTAATGGCTTTTATGCTATGTTCACACTACTGAGATTTAACGTGTTGTTATGTGTTTGAACTCGTGTTATTTAATGACGTTTTACAATTTATAAAAATGTATAAAATGTATGTATACTTAAACTAAACAGGGTTACCAGATGATAGTAAATATATTTACAGTACCATAACACGTGTTAATGGAGCGTTTTACGAAAAGTAAACAAAGTCGTTCACACAAATGTACATAAATCCTTGCGTTTTGGTTTGACATATTCATGTCATATTTTTATTTATTAAAAAGTTGTAAAAATAAAAATGTATAAAAAAGAAATTATAAAAATTTGTGGATATTATTTAAATGATATCAATAATGCAATAATAGACATTGATGACATGTTTAAAGCAACAAAAAAAGAACATGCTAAAATACGTTGTGCAATAGTTAACAACATAATTTACTGCAGAACGGAGCAATTGAAACTCTTACTGTTGATGGCACAGGAATCACAAAACTTCAGTTGTGAGAAAAGATTGTGGCAATTGGTAAATATTATTGATAGCAATTAAAAAAATATTGCACAATGGATTTGCATACATATTTTATTTGAATAGGATCGCACAAAGTCCTTTTGGGAAATAGATTGCCAGAAGCTTAGTGACGATAATTTTAAAAACAAATTTCGGATGAACCGCAAAACATTTGAATTGCTATGCGACAAATTGAAGTGTTTGCAAAAACAACAAACACAATTCCGGGAGACGATACCGCTTGAAAAAAGGGTAGCTATTGCTCTTTACTCATTAGGATCTTCCGCAGAATACAGAAGCATTGCAAGCTTATTTGGTGTTGGCAAATCCACTGTGTGCAATTGTAATAGAATTTTGTAAGGCGGCTTACAGCGTATTAAGCCCGGATTGCTTTAACTTTTTTCCATTATCCAAAGAAAAAATAGAAGAATGTGTTAAAGGATTTGAAAAATTAGGATTTCCGCAGTGCTTAGGAGCAATCGGTAAGTTTAAATTGCTTTAATTGAAGGCATATGTATAACTTTATTAAGTAAATGTCATTTTCATTACTAAGATGGTTGTCATATTGAAGTTCATCCTTACTCTGCGGATGCGGTTGATTACTTCAACTACAAAGGGTGGTATTCAACAATTCTTTTTGCTCTAGTGGATTACAGGTATATTCATACTTATACATATGTAAATAGAGGTAAATACTAGTGATGTTGCGATTCTTCCAATAAAATTTGAAAGATCGAGTGGCGATATATATTAGATTCGTATTTGGCGAATACTAATTCAAATATTCGTATTAGTATTCGTGAATATTAAAAATTGATAATCGCAACATAACTAGTACATACACACAACGATGCATGAATTAAAAAAAATATATTCATACATATGCATAAGCTATGGCATAGTGTTATTCTAAACCTCACAAAATAAGAGGTTGTGCCATTTCGAAATCTTGTTGCATATATCACTACGCCATAGCTAATATGAATGCATGTGTTAAAACGTTCCTTTATTGTGTGCGGAAATTTAGAGGTCCATATTTACAGATACCGATTTTTGTATATCAATGTGGGTAGCCCAGGTCGGTGCAATGATTCACAGATTTTTAAAAACTCACTGCTAAAAGAGGAACTTGCTGAGTGTTCACTGTTAACTGAAATGTCAAAAAGAATGTGTGGTGTTGACATTCCAGTAGTAGTCCTGGGTGACTCAGCTTTCCGATTATCGAAAATTGTAATGAAACCATATCCCTTCAATTCCGACAATAGCGCTATTAAGAAATATTACAACTATGTATGTATTGTCAAAGAACAGAAGAGTTGTAGAGAACGCGTTTGGCCATTTGAAAGCTCGTTTTCGAAGAATAGGGAAAGGTGTGGACAACAAAATTAAAAATGTTAATATAATTATAAAAGCTTGCTGTGTTTTACACAGCTTTGTAAACATAAATAACGATTCTCTTAATAAGTAATGGCTCCAGGAGATCAATAGTATGCAAAACCCACACAATGAAATATTTTTAAATGAAGTCGGAAACGGAGAAGAAATAAGACATGCGATCGCTTCGTATATAGGTAATTTATTGCATTTGTAATATACATACATATTACATTCTTACACACATACATACATATATCGCCTCAGAATAAATAAAGATGTTTTCTAATGGCTCGATTACGGATGGCAACCGAACTTAAGTTGCGTTGCTAGTTTCCAAATATGGTATTATAGACGGCCACTGGCAACTAACATCTAATAATTTTGCTTGCGTTTCTGGTTGCCAACTGGAAACGCAACTGAAGTTCGGTTGCCATTCGTGATCGAGCTGTAAAATGCACTTTAATTTTCAAATGTATATATGTATGTACAGTGACTCCAAATTACTTTAAAAAACACCCTTTATAGTCTAATTCATTGTAACTGATGCTACTAAATTACTTTTGTAAATAGTTTACAATTGCATTTTTAAATTCTTCAGAGCTTTTAACAAATCTTTCCATTAATTCTGTTTTTTTCACATCTAAATTGTAATTTTTTTCATCCATTTCTTTCAATTCAGCAGTTTGTAGTTCAATTTTTTCTTCGATTTTATCAAATCTTTTTAAGAGTTCATTTTGGAAAGTCATCTGCTTCTTTTTCTTTTCAGCAAGAGGTGATGATTGTGAAGAATTAGTTGAATTCGAGGGATGTAACTCGCTATGATTTAAATTGACGCGATCATCGTATTCTTCCAGTATTTCGATTTGCAATGGGTTGCACATGTCAACATCTGAACAAAGAATTTAATAATTTAATTTTATAATGTATTTAAATTTAATTATTTTACTATGTACAAATATACCTTCAATGCTTTCCTCCACAAAATCTTCAACATTGTTTATTTTGAAACTGCCAAGAATGTTATTAACCTTGTAGAATAGGTTCCTTGAGGGTGGAGAGCCACCTGATGGCCCCATCAATGATTTTCCTTTCTAAAATTACGAAATTCATATTATGCGTGCTAAGCTTTAATTTGCAACTATGTATGTATTTACCTGTATCTCGTGGTCATATTATGTATCTTGCTCTTGATCTCCAATACCATGCTTTTGGAGCTGGCACTTCATGTCTTCATATACGTGCATATTTCGTCGCGCACCTCTTAGCTCACGTATGTGTTCAAACCAAACTTCTACCAGCAGATCTTCCTCTTGAGCTGTCCACGGTTTTTTTTTATTTTTTGTGACCGGCTTTTCCATTTTTTGAAATTTATTTTTAACGTAAAATTTTTTTCAGTTCGGTGCAGCAATATTTAATTTTTGACATACGGCCATTAAAAACGTGTTCAGTGGAACACCAAAATCAAAATATTTTCTGAACGTACCTCATGACACCATCCGAACCCTGCCTTTTATGTATTTTTGAATGAGTTTAAATCTCAAACACGTTACTTTTTTGTGTTTTTAGAAGGAATTAATGTATGGCAAAACTCTAAAAATTAACGTGTTAAACTCCAAAAACCCTTAATGTTGCTTAAACATGAAAGTGTGAACATATCATTAGTGAATAAGCCAACGCACTTGGTTCTTTGGAATATGACGTTCCTCTGTTTCCCTTTTCCACAAATCCAAGGAATGCTTCTGTATAATTGCGTTTTCTGGAGCCACTAAATACGAAATCTGCATCTAGCTGAGGCGTTATAGTACCAGCACTTTTTATTAAGTATCAACAAACGGAATTTTGAAAATATAAATTGTTTCTTAAAAATTTAAGGACGAAAAATAGGTTAACCCTTAATAACTCATAATAATCGAAATCAAAATTTTTTCTAAATAACATTGACTTATGTATGTAAAAAAACAAACATATATTTTTTAGAATTTCAAAAAAAGTTTATTTCAAGTTTTTATTTAGGTTTTTAAAGATTGTTACATTTCTGTAACATTGAGTCAAAAGTTCAAAAAATTGTTAAATGGTATGAAATAATTTGAAACAATTATTTTGTTTGTTGTAGCACAATGCGACGCCACATTTTTCGCAAAAATTGTTTGTGATACGCCTGTGCACTGGGGAAATTTTCAGCGTACTCTCTTTTCAGCCTAAATCGGCCAGTGCCCTATTTGATCCTGCCGTACTGCCATTGGCGGGACGTGTTGTGCTGGACCCTCATGTCTTTTTGCTTAAAGAACATTTTCAAAAGAATTTCTCTTCTTCATACTAGGCTTTAAACCAAGCTTGCATAATGTTTCACCAATGTCAAGTCTAAAATCTGCTGAAGACATATGTTTATCTTCCATGTTTTTTGATGTCCTAACTCTACGATATAGTAGCCAACAGTTTGGTCCAGTTAGTTCCAGTAAATGATAAAACATCCTAACTTGCCATCTTTTGCTCCGTACATGTATTTTGTATCTTCCCATAATACTGTCTATTAGATCGACTCCTCCCATATGTCGGTTATACTCGCCAACAACAAAATGGCGATAAATTTCCACATATTGTTTGTGTGTCTTGTCCTATCTTCTAACTTTGATCTTTGGAAACTCACCAGCAAAAGTTGACAAGAGCATTACAGCTTTGTTATCTTTCCATATGACATTGGCAATATCAGTACAATTGTAGTCAGCAACATATTCTGTAGAATACCCTCTTTCTTTTTTTTGGACCTCCTTGTCAGTTGGCATTTTACAGTCAGGAATTCGGTTGCGTCGTGCTGTTCCAAGACTGAATATACCCTGCTTAGCTAAATACTCTAACAACGGTAATGATGCAAAATAATTGTCAAAGTATAACCTATAGTTTTGGTATCTAGGTATGATTCTCGACATTCTCATGACTACGTTTGATGATGCCCCTAAATTTGTTAAGAACAAGGTTTTCAACTCCTCTTTCGGGTTCAATTTTATAAGCAAATCCTGAAACCCCACTAAGAACATATATTTTATAACCCCATTTATGTGGTTTTTGGGGATTATACCTTTTCAAACTATTTCTGGCCTTAGTGGAGCAAATTTGCTCATCAACACAGATACATTGCTCTATTGGAACTCCACTAAAGGTTTCATTTAATTTATCTACTATACATAGGTCTTATCTTGTAAAGTCTATCAGCATTTGGGGCATTGCGAACTGGTAAATTAGAATTGTCATTAAAATGGATGAACTGCCTAATTTTCTCAAACTTATGTCTTGGCATTATTTCCTGTATCATGGGTGTACCAATTGATGAGGTCCAATGGCTAATTACACTCGGTAGTTTTATCAGTGACATAATGTACTTATATTATCCCAATAAATTGCTGGATATTAATATGTGTTCCATTCAATGGTTGATTCGGATTTCTTTGAATTGCGTATAGATTTGTTTGCTCTGCTATATAGGTTTTTTCAGCTCTTTGGGGAAAAAATAAGAAAAAGTCTATTGGTGACGCTAGGTCTAATAAATTTGTTGTTGGTGTAGTATCTCCAGTAAATTGCAGTTGCTGCTGACTTAGTGCGAAACTCTT
The DNA here is from genome assembly GCA_963681545.1 of Germaria angustata. NCBI lineage: Eukaryota > Metazoa > Arthropoda > Insecta > Diptera > Tachinidae > Germaria > Germaria angustata. The sequence goes on along the minus strand of OY813003.1, from coordinate 15,664,294 downwards.
TTGTTTCCATATCAATTGTGGCTTTTGTTGCTTTGGCATTGTCGAAGCTAATTTAATTGTTTCTTCAGCATGTTAGCATCATTGCTTTCAACAACATCTTCTACGATTTCTTCTTCGTTATCTGGTGTTGGCTGAAAGTTGGGGTCAATAATATTGTCATCATCATCTTCTAGCGCATCTTCACTATCATATTGTCAAAGTATGTCATATATCTCACTTTCTCGCAATACTCTAGACGTCATTCTAGAATAAAACTAACTACACATATACATATGTACATCACTCGCCACAAATTAATTTTTTCAGTTTCAACTCAATGTAACAGAAATGTTACAAACGGAAATATTTACTTTGTGTGATAGTAATTTACAACTATGTACTGCAAATAAAAGCATGCCGAAAATAATCCACTTACCTATAGGTTTTTTAGCAGAACAGGAAATCTTATTCAATTTTTATATATTTTAAAATTTTAAATTCGAAAAACGGTGACTTTTCAGTTTCTATGTTAGAGAAACTTCAATGCCATGTAATTCAATAACGCCGTCACCTAAAGAGCTAATTGTGTACGAAGTTCATAAAAAGTGTGTTGCCATAATGTTATATAGTTTTAAATCGCTAAAGCAGAGTTGTTTTACAACTTAGGGCGTTTTTTTTTTTGGTTTGTTACAGTTATGTCACAGTGAGCTATAAAGTATTAACAAGAGCAATAATATTGAAGGCATTGATAAATAAATCTATCCATACTAAACAACAACAATTAGTTTTGCCCTTCCTGTTTTTATTAATAAAAAACGCCAATAACTTGTTTTACGAAAAAAATTAAGTATGTTTATGAAAATTATTCTTTCTAACGTGTTTAGCTCTAATTTGCTTGTTTTTGTGAAATCAGCAAATAGATTGTAAATAATTATACAGTCACACAAATAATAGTACGTACCCGTTAAAAATTCTTTAATTTTCCAAAAACTTTTGATATATAACAAAAATAATAATCCAAAAATGCTTAAATGAAAAAATTTATTTCATTATTTAAATTTAAAATTAAAAACTTCAATTTTATAAAAAAAAAAAACATAAAAGCCTATCTCATAGCACAAATAATTATACGTACCCTAAAAAAATAAATGTACAAAAATAATTTCAGGTATATACAGGGTGGGCCAACTTGGACTGACTGTATTGGCATATTGTAGCGGTTGTGGTGCATCCCTCGTCAATAATTCTTGGGTCAATTGAATTTTATATGGAAACATCTTCAGATCAACTTTTAGAATACGTCGTAGTGATGTTCAATTGAGTAGCTCGTCGACGAGTAGACACAGTTGGATCCGTGTGAACACTTTCTCGTACAGCTTCCATAGCTTGTTCAGTGCGAACAGGACGAACATTTCTTCGTAGTTCATTACCCACTGAACCCAAATTCTCAAAACGGGTCATTAAGCTTCTTATCATGTTTACACTGGGAGCCTCTGCAGTATTGAAATGCTGACAGTATTTTTTTGCGTTGTAACAATTGATCGTCCGGAAACATAATAAAATTCAACAAAAAAAAATTATAATAAAAAATACAAAAATTATAAGCATTGTTAAAGGTTTGGTCTCTGAATAAATATTGTCCCTATGACACTTTAATTTATTTACAGCTCAAATGTGCTCTGAGCTAATTGGTAGGATGCACTAGTGATTAGCTTGGGCCTAAATTTGAGAGTCAAATGAACAGTTTATATTTGCCAGTTTGAATCTGAACTTTATTTGCATTAGCTTATCTATTTACAATACAATTTTCTTAACCTACTTAACTATATCATAATTTCTGGGATATTATTTTATTACTTAATTTTAATATACCAAAATTTGGTCATCATTAACGTACTCAAATTTCAACGTATCTATTTATTTATTTGTCTTTTTGTTTTATACAAAGTGTTAGTTCAATGCTCGTATTTCATTTCATTTGATTATTTTCAGCTTGCTTTGTATTTGTTTTTGTTCTTACATTATTTTTAATTGTTTTGCTTCTAGTGACTAAGTATTTGTACTCTACAGCATTTCAAATCAGTCAGTCCAAGTTGGCCCACCCTGTACTATATTATTAGTATTTTTTTGGACCTATCTTTGCCTCAATTACTGCCCTCAATCGATTACTTATTGAAAATACCATTTTTTTGTTGCCTCAGACTTTATTTGAGTCCACTCATACTCCAAGCCATTTTTAAGTTCTTGTTTGTTTCTGTAGGTTTTTTTTATCGAATGAGACGTTCCAATTCATCCCATAAATGCTATATAGGGTTCAGCTCTATTGATTGGGTTGGCGAATGAAGTTGTTTCAGGTCGTTATAGAGCAGCCATTCCTTGACACCATGCAAGGTGTGCTTTGGGTCGTTGTCATGCGCCATTAAGACCCGAAACACTTACGGAATCTTCCAAATTGCTTTTCAAAATGTCTACATTAAGAAGTAGGTGAATATATGTTTCCACAAATCGCATTTTATGAACTCCATTCGGCGAAATGCAGCCACAAACCATGACCGATCTAATAACATGCTTAACTGTCGTAATGAGGTTCTTCGGTTGCAGCTCTTCATTAAGCTTGCGAAAAATCTTTTGTTTCCCACCACAACCGAATAAATTGTACTTGTTTTCATCACTAATTCGCCCACATTCGCCCAGAAATCTGTTTATTTGTCCGCATATTTAAGTGCGGAGTCGAGTCGCTTTTTTCTGTTTATTTCGCTTATCAACGGTTATTTTCTTGGTACGCGGCTTTGGAAAGCGCTTTTTCGCAAAATACTTCGCACTGTTTCTGAATGGACATTAATATTGTGGTCATTTTCCAAAGTGTTTCGAATTTCCACGGCTGTTGTTTTAGGACAACAACACTTTTTATAAATCGCTCAAATAGTGGGGAAATTTTGAGTGGACGTCGAGTTTTTGGCTTGCTTGCTAGTGATTGAGACTAAGAAATTTTTTTTATTACAGCCTGTACTTGGCACGTACAACAATTTTAGCAATTGAAAAAAAGGAATTTCCAACTTTCCTCAATTATAAATATATTCACGCATTTCGATACAAATGTCCTTTGTTATCTTACCCATTTTAACAAAACAGTAAAATATTTTCTTAAAATTACTGCAGTCTTTAAGAATTTGTTTACAAAATAAAGTTTTAAACACCTTTCGCGCATTATTTTTTCTTTAAATCTACTTAATTAAAAAAAAATACCGTTTTCTATTTGGCATCGTACGTATAATTATCTGTGCTCCCAGATTAAGTTTTAAGTGTAAAAGTACAATAAGCTGAAAGTCAATCGAACTTTTTGTAGTTTGTTTTTGACAGTGTGGTGATGCCTTGCAAATGCAAGTAAAAATATGGAACAGAAATTCAGGGTTATTCTTAAACTGCAATTTTAGAGGGGGTACGTACTATTATCTGTGTGACTGTATGTCAGTTTGGAAGTTCTATTTGTTGATTAATTTTTCACAAAAAGTATTAAAAATAAAAATTGAATAAAATTACAACATTAAACAAACAAAAAGTTTACTCTTCGAGAAGTAGGTAGGTTTGTTTCCCGGAACTTTTAGATTGTAAATTTTAAAGTTGCCCCACCGAGCCTTCCCTTATTTTTTTCTTCATAAATATAAAAACAAACATATGTATTTTTTAAAAAGCGAGAAGTGTGAAATTATTAAAACAAAAGTCCAAATGCGAGTTATCAAAGGTTTAAGGTAAACTATTTTTTAAATACCTCAGCTCTGTATAATAAATATTTAATATGAATTTTTAAGCTATTTTGTGTGATGAAAAATGTTCTAAAACATGTCTTGGGGGGTTACTCTCTATTGCGATGCGTAAGCTAGTTCGATGCGTTTGATGTTTTGTTAGCGCAAGGTATTTAGTTTTAACGAACGATTTTGACAACTATAGAGTGCATTAATGCCAGATTTGCGAAAGTGAAAAAATCAGATGCGCGTAAACTCGATAAAGGGTACCAATTATCCGATTATGTACCATTTTTCTCACGCATCGCATACGAATCGCAATAGATAGTAACCCCCTTGCTGTTTAGTTTCTAAATATATGTATATAAAAAATATAAAACTGAAAAACATTGATTACAATCGTTATTTCAAATAACGGTTGTTTCCAAATTTTATATACAATGTCTAAAAATCTCTCATGCGTATAAGATTTATAAACTAATAATACAAAACAGCTGATGATGTTTAGCTGAGGCTCTTATAAAATTCCATTTGCCATCGCTGTCACAAAATACAAGTTTTAAATTCAAATATTTTATTTGCTTTTTATATGAGGAGCTAATGCTCCGCTTTATTTAGATTCAAGATTAAGACTAAAATTTTATTTTACAATTTTACTAATTATAATAAGTTTACAACTTTAATGCAAGCATTGCATTTTTTTATTCTTTGGAAAGAATTGCTCAATTGGTGCCTACAGGTTATTGTTCTGTTATTTGTATTTCCGGCACACTTTGGGAATAAATTGCTTACCTAATGTCTACAATTTGTTTGTGTTATTGAATTAAACAATTAAATAAAAAGTAGCAAAAGCAAAAAAAGAGAAAATAAATGTAGCGCGTGTTAACTCCTCCGCATTTAAAAACGAACGTCCTCGTTCGTCTGAGCAGGATGATGAGAGATTGTTTGGTCCACTCGAGGAGGTGGTTGGGGTTGTTGAAATTGCTCAATTGTTACCTCTTGTAATGAGGCGTTTTCGAAACCTTTAGAGACGTGTTTGACCACTAGCTTTGGACCTTTTGTTGAAGTTAGTTTTACTACCCCGATGGCCATTAGAATTAAAGTTATACCAGATATCCCAAAATTAACTATTGATGCTGTTAACCCTTTACCTTTTAAGGTTTCGATATATTTTATGTTTTTTGGGTGAAGTTCTTTCATCATTTCCAGGCTTAGCAATTCTTCTTCGGCCGTAAGTGTTGCATTTGGTTGTAGAACTGCAGGAAGGGGTTTACCGCTAGAGATTTCATTAGACAAAAATGTTTGGTTGTTTATTGTAATTGTGGATGATACTGAATTGCGCTAGGTTAATTTCTTCTTTGTCGATGCAAACGGTGTCGTTAAATTGATTTAAAAGTATTATTCCTGGGAGGACTTCTTGGACAGTGGGAATGTGTTGGTTGTTAATCGTGATGCAGTTAGGCGGTCGGCTTTTGAGTAGGTGAGGAATACATGTGGAGTTACTGATGTCTACAATATTTCCCTTTGTACAAATTTTGATTTGATTATGTTCTTTCCAAAGATTTTATTTTTACATCATAATTTTTTCAAATGGTATTTTATATAATTTATTTCTTTTCTTTATTGCTTTTATTAATAGTGATTCACGTATGTAAATTGTTATCAGTTATTGGAATTTCGACTAAGTACAAAATCTTAGAACTACTAGAGGCTATCTTAACATTACTGAATTCAAATGCCTCTTCTATATTAGTAAATGGAATATTATTTTTCTCGATAATTTCTTTTATTAGGTTCATTTCAACATTAGAAAATATATATGAGTTCACAATGCCAACTTTGGCCCAATGTATTGCATAATTGATATTTATGATTTCATCTTTTATTACTTGTAGCTTAAATTTAATGTTTACAGCAATATCATGCTGAACATCTTCCTTACCTTTTAATATTTTAAATATTTTGCTTGACACTTCCGTTATATTATTTATTCTTTCGCTCATTGCTCTATTTATTATCAATTGGTTATTGTTATTTTCAAGTAAGTTATTTATATAATTTTCTAACATAACGAGATCTTCGTGATCTGTGCTCCCTGTGAGCCATTTCCATGCGGTACCAATTGCGTTTATGGATCTTTTATTTACCCTTGGCTTTAGTCTACTTAAGAAACTTTGTATTTCGGTTATTTCATGGTACAGGAAGGGGAGTAAGGGATTGCCAGAAGCTATTTTGTATCTTACCGTGGAGTTAAGTTCGTCCAAAGTCCTTTGATATTCGTCTATGTCTATTGTATAGGGTGTTTTTTATTGAGGTATGGAACTTTAAGTTGGCATCACTTTTTTAACTGGCGGCCATTTTGTCAGCTGTCAAGTGATTAATATTTAGTTTGGTTTGCCATTTCATCATGAACAGGTTGACAAAAGAACAACGCTTGCAAATCGTGCAAATTTATTTCGAAAATAATGGTTCAGTTCGCGAAGTTTACCGCAAGCTCCGTCCATTTTATGGTCGACATAATCGTCCATCAGAGCAATTAATGGAATGGACCTGTCAATTGGCCACCAAGATCGTGTGATTTGACACCATTGGATTATTTTCTTTGGGGATATGTGAAGTCGCTCGTCTACGCCAACAAACCAGAAACGTTAGGGGACTTGGAAGCCAACATTCGTGCGTTATTGCCAACATACGGCCCCATATGCTCGAAAAAGTGGTTGGAAATTGGACCTGTAGAATTGGCTTTATTCGAGCCAGCCGCGGCGGCCACATGCCCGAAATCATATTTAAACGTTAATGGCATAAAATTATCCTTCCAATAAAGCCAAATTGATGGACATTAAAAAGATTTTCTTGTGTTTTATTTCAATTCGAAGTTCTATACCTCTAAAAAAACACCCTATATGTATACTTTTGTAGGTCCCAGTTTGGATTTTTATCCATCCTGTATTGAAGGTTGCCAGTTGTGAATTTGTGTAATCGCGGATACGGAATTCGCCACTGGCGAGTGGTATTATTAGCCTGAAAGTAACAAATAAGTTAAGTTCTAATATTACTTTTGTGTTCAGTTCGGCCTTTTTCCGTTATAACTACACTAGATTTGTCTTCCTTGACTATTTCTTTTTTGTACCTGTTAGTAAGTTTTGAGCCTATTCTTTTATTTATTCGCACGTAAATAATGTTATCTGGCAAATATGTTTTCATTGGAGTTCTCTTTCGATTGTGCACTTCTAAATCATTTACTTGTTTTTTTCTAAGTGCTTTGATGTTTTGCTGCCGAGCCTTTTCGTACTGGTCAGGATTTGTAGAGACTCTGCGTCCAAAAAATATTTCTATCGGTTTCTTCCCTGTTGTTGAGTGGACTGTGCAATTGTATTCGTATACCGATCTGTCCAAAATTTCTAGGAATGATCTATGGATTCGTTCCGCCTTTAAGCAGCGCGCAATTTTTGAGAGGGTTGAATGGAAACGTTCTACCTGCCCGTTTACTGTGCTTGCGTAAGGAGGTGTCTTGTAGATTTCTATTCCAAGTTGATCTTCCAACATAAAACATAAGGAGGCTGAGTTAATTGCTTTTTCGTTGTCTACTACTATCATTTTGGGTACGCCAAATGCAAAAATTAACTGTCTCAGAGGTTCCCTAATATCTTCTGAAGCTCTGCTTTTTATTACTCTAACTTGGGCATATTTGGAGAATTTGTCGATTGCAGTGAGAACTAAATTTTTCTCTGTGTTATAAATGTCAATAGGCACTATTTCGCCGGGAAATTTCGGGATGGAAGTTTCAAGCAACTGTGGCTTATTTGGATGACGGTCGTATTTATTTTCTTTGCAAATTTTACATTGCCTGACAAAATTTTCTATTTTAGCGCTCATTTGTGGGAAGTAAAATTTTTGTAATAGTTGGATTTTATTTTCCTGGGCATTTCTATGGGCGCGTTTGGGTTCTTCCAGGATTTCTATTTCCTGTCTGTCTTTGTCTGTAAGGTCTTCGACTTTGGTTTGGGTAAAACGTATTTTGAATTTAGAAAAATGAAGGGGGTATATTTGTTGAATTCTTCCCATGATTGGTTCTGAGGTAAAAAGTCCGTTTATAACTGAGGGCTTTAAATAACGTTTAAAAATTGAAATTATAATTTGTTTATCGTAATCTTGTTGATTAAAAATGTGTCTATGATATGTGGGGAAGGGTATTTTGAATTGGTAACTATTTTCGTCGCCATTTAGGAGCCATATTTGGTTCTTGAATGCATTTATAGGTCCTTCTACCGCTGGGATAAGATTATGCGCTGAACTTTCGTCACTATGTTGCGTTCCTGTTAATGAATTAATTTGTGATACCTGTGGTGGTCTTGAGAGTGAGTCAGCCACAGCATTGGTTTTTCCTGGCTTATAGATTAGCTCGTAGTCATACTCTTCTAATCTAGCCTTCCACCTTTTCATTTTGCTGTTGTGGTTTTTGTTGCTTAGAGCGAAAGTGAGTGGTTGATGGTCCGTAACAATTTTAACCTTCGCAGAACCGTAAAGGTACTTTCTCAAGGAATTTAGCGACCATACTATCGCTAGCATTTTTCTTTCGTTTGCAGCGTAATGCTCTTCGGCTTTAGAAAGAGTTCTCGAGATGAAGGTTATTGGCTTGTCGTTTTGCGATAGTACAGCTCCAATTGCATAATTGGAGGCATCTGTTGTTAGCACAAATTCTTTGGAGTAGTCGGGGTATGCAAGCATTATGTCTTTACCAATGAGCGATCGTTTAAGTTTCTCGAAGGAATCTATGGAGTCTTTATTCAAGGTTACCATGACTTTCTTTGATTGATTTTTGGACACTCGTCCGCCTTCCCCCCCTTAAAAGGCTGTAAGGGGTTTTGCGAGCTTCGCATAGTCTTTGATGAAGCGGCGATAATACCCTGAAAGTCCTAAAAAGGATCGAAGTTCTTTTAAGGTTTGAGGTACTGGAAAATTTGCTATTGCGTCTGTTTTCGGATATTATAAAACCTAAAAATTCCACTTCTGTTTTTAGGAATTGACATTTGTCAAGTTGTATTTTTAGATTTGCTTTTTCTAACGTATCGAAGATTTGTCGGATATCATTAAAGTGGGTTTCCTGATCTTTACTAAATATTATGATGTCGTCGATGTAGACGTAACATCTCTTTTCTATGTGGTTCCTTAAAATTTCGTCAAGAGCTCTTTGAAAAATTGAAGGAGCGTTCTTGAGATCGAAAGGTAGCCGGGTAAATTCGTATTTACCGTGATTTACCGAAAAAGCTGTCTTCTCTATATCCGATTCCCTTAGGGGAATCTGGTGGAAGCCACTCTTTAACTCGAGTACTGAGAAGTATTTATTTCTTCCTAGGCGTGCTAGTACTCCATTTATTTCGGGTATAGGATATCTGTTCGATATAGTTACCAGGTTCAATTTCCTGTAATCGATTACCATACGGTATTTCTTTTTTCCGAATGCGTCTGGTTTTTTTGGTACTATCCATACAGGTGAATTGTATGGAGACCTTGAAGGTCTTATTATACCATTCTGTAGCAAGTCTTTGATTTGTTTCTCTACTTCCACTTTCAATGACATTGGGTACGGATAAAATTTGGTGTATATTGGTGTATCTGTGGACGTCCTTATGCTTCCTTGTACTTTCGTAGTATAGGTCAGTCTTTCTTTAGGTTCGGCAAAAAGTTTGAGAAAATTTTTCACAATCGCATTAAGTGTGGTCTTCTGTCTGTCATTCAGGTGGTCAGTCCGTATGTCTATTGTTTTTATCGATTGTATGGTTTGCTGTTTTATTTTAATCCTGACTCTATCTTGTATTGTCATATAATTGTATTTTGTGTGGATTACTGCCGAAAGTTGCTTGAGGCTGTCATTGCCTAGGATGCCGTGGAATGATTTTAGGGAAGGTAACAAAAAAAATTTAATTTTGAGATCGGGTATCCCGAATAAATTAAAATTGGTGTGGTGCGTAATTTTTATTTTTCCGGCTATAGTGTTGGCAAAAAAAGGTTGGTCATTTGGGAGAGAATTGGGTACAATGGAGGGTTGCATATAATTGCTGTTTGAACCCGTATCGAACAATATTTTTAAAATTCCAACTTCCTTCGTTTTACATTCAAAATGTGGAAGTGAGGAGTTTGCTAGTCTAAAAAATGGATGTCTGAAAAATCCTCTGTAGAATTGTCGTCTGTACTGTACTGTTCGAGAGTTTCTTGTACGTCGTAATTGTCCTGTCCGATTTCATCGTGTTGGTTTACATATTCCAAATCTTGACGGTATGCAGCATTGTTGCATTGTTCAGCTTCTATGTTAAAGTTTCGTTGTCTTTTTTCTATATTTTGGTGGGGAGATGGTGGTCTTTTTCCTTGAAATGCCAGGTTTTGTGGTGGTCTATTCATGTAATTGACTTTTCTTGACTGCATGCTCTGGTCGATGTCCATTGGTTCAGGTGTTGGCATAGGCTTTGGTACAAGAGGTCTAGGTGGTGGTTGGTGTCGAGGTTGAGAATTCAAGTTTTGTTGTTGTGGGAAAAAATTTTGGGGTCTTTGCCAATACCCTTGTTGTTGAGGTGGGTTATAGGAGGGTAGGGGTGTTTGTCTCTGCATTGGTTGATTCCAATGAGTAAGGTGTGGGTAAAATGGTTTCGGTGCGGCGTGGTGCTGTGGGGAGAAATTCCTTCGCAGATTTACAGGAAGTTTCCTATAATTATGTCTACTGGCAATATTTGCTCGATAGGTTTGATTTTCCAGCTTGAGGCATAATTGTAGAGCCTCTGGAAGGTCTGCTGGTTCTCTTATCCCTAGGAGTCTTGGAAGGTCACCATTGAGACCCCTAACGAAGGTATCCAACGCTTTGTTTCTATACGTGTCTACCAGAAGTTTTCGGGATTCTGATCCGGCTTCTAAACAAGAAATTTTGTTTAGGATCAGAGAGAGGTTTGAATAAACCTTCTGATAATATTCGTGTATGGTTAGATTACCTTGAGTCAGTGAGGCCATTTGGTACTCTAAAGTACCTAAGTCTCGTTTGTCGCCGTAATGCGTTGTGAGACAACGTGAAATCGCGGTCCAATTTAAGGGTGTGCTGTAGGATTCCAACACAATGTCTGCTTGACCTGTAATTTTATTTCGTATAATGTTTAAGATACCAAAGTATTTATGTGAGCTTCGCATTGGCTCATACACTTGTAGAATTCTATCTACACTTTTTTCCAGGATCCGAATTCGCCTGGATCCCCTGCAAAATCTCGCAAAGAACGCACAACATCAGGAATTTTGTCGAGTTCACCAATACCTTGGGGTCCTACGTTAACGGGTTCGTCTACCTAGCTGTTAACCTGTCATCTAAAATTCTATTGACCACTTCTGTTATTTGCCTAAACAGAACTCAAAAAGACGCAAGTCAATTATAATTGTTTGTTGTGTTGTGATTGTACAAAAGCATTCTAAAGCTATTTATACTTTTGTGTTTTTGTTGATTACAAATAGAAAAATATGATTGAGTTCTGTTTGAATTCTCATATAGTGTTTGTAGTCTGTGGCACAAGTATACGAGCTTTGAATGCTTTTAATCATGATTTGGCTAAAAGGGTACTGATGATTTGGTTAGCGCCAATGAAATGCAGGCATATACCTAGCTAAGCCAACAACAAACAATATAATATTAAAATAAGTTTACAACTTTAATGAAAGCATTGCATTTTTTTATTCTTTGGAAAGAATTGCTCAATTGGTGCCTACAGGTTATTGTTCTGTTATTTGTATTTCCGGCACACTTTGGGAATAAATTGCTTACCTAATGTCTACAATTTGTTTGTGTTATTGAATTAAACAATTAAATAAAAAGTAGCAAAAGTAAAAAAAGAGAAAATAAATGTAGCGCGTGTTAACTTATGTATGACTATAAATCATGACACATTTATAAGCGTTTTCACACTTGCAAGCGTGAATATCGCAAATATCCGTTACATCTTTTATTTGAAATCGCTTGTACACCCTAAAGTAGCGCGATAGAGTATGCACAGTCATTTGCTACCCATCCTTATACAGTATTCAATGCTAATTTGGTTACGTATAAATATGATTTCAACTTTAACTCGCATTCATACACGTTTTACTGCTTAAAGAAGAAATTTCATGTGTGCGATCAGGATCATCGCGGCAATAAGCTTGAGTTCATTGTGAATGTATTTATATACATATGTAGATAAATATTACTATGCGTATGCATACATTCATACATACTTATGTATGTAAGTATGTATGTATAAGTATGTTTGAACAATTCATGTATTCACATTTCTCCTGTCAAATTAAATAGGTTTTTATTCAAACTTTGTGGGATTTTGACGTCAGGCAAGTAATTATTTCGATTAACTGGATTACATGTGAAGTGAAAAGACTGGAGTCCTTATTGAAACATTTCACCTGGTATTGTTAATTCGCCTTGTATGTACCTTATTGTATTTCCAACATCCAAGCAGACGGACATAACAGATGTATGTAAGAATGTATGTAGCTTTGTGAATATGGTGGAGAGTATGAAAAGCATATTCTTCTAAAATATATAGTTTTAAATAGAACTTTAAATTTATTTTTGTATTATTTAGATGAAGAATAAAGCGGTTGTGAAAAAATAACGAAAAAATCGAGGTTTTTTGCAATATAACTAAAGGTTATTATATCTTACATTTAGACATTATGCGATCGGTATATCATTTATATAATTAATTTTTAACCCTATGATTATATGTATGTATGTTATTGATAAAGAAACATGGAAAGCAGTAATTGTTACACTAAAAAATAAATAAATAAAATTAAAAAAATAACAGTAAGAATGGAAAACCAAACAAACAAAAAAATTAATAATTCTCTAAATGAATGTGAAGAAATTATTTAACTCTTGCAGCAATCGTACTTATAACATGTTCTTAAGAAATAAAAAAATTTTATAATGTAGTAAATATGGATTGATTAATTTGAAATCATGTTAAAACCTTAAGAGTGCGAAGAAAGTACATCCTACTTTTTTATATTGAACAGTTAAAAAAATCATATTTTTTCATACATCAAAAAGCATCATTGTAAATAACGTAAATATTTTCTTAATTATAAATTAATCGCTCATTTGCTGCAAGAACGTCGTAACTCCACATATCCAATATTTGGCATAAAAATTCAGAATTAATCGTGGATATCTCTGTCGTACTTAATATTGTATAAAAATTTTAAAATAGCGCTCGTATGCGTTCGATCGATTTCTTGTCATTGAAAAAAAATAAGACTAAATAAACATTAACGGCCGTATGCAAAAAAGAACTTAAAACAGCTTTACAAGTCATTGTTAAGAATAATGCATTCAAAAAAATTTCTACTATGAACATTTTAAAGCAAACGAACCTTTTTTAAACTTACTTTAAGGGAAAAATTTTAAAATATTTTATACTTAAAATACCGCTATAAATGCAGCAAATTGGAATTGATGTTACAACTTAAATTAAAGTTTCGAATCTTGACTCGTAGGATACTATTTTTTTTAATTTAATGGAAAATATCACTAAATTATGCAATTTAATTGAAATACACAATCAAATTCATGCACGAAATACCTTCGTACACTAGTAGCTAGTCCGAAGGTCGCAGGTTTGTCTCCTGCCGCAGACTCCGCGTGTTTCTGCAGACAAGCCAGATAGCTACGCAGCTTGTGTTTGTTAATTAAAAAAATAAATAAATAACAGAAAATATATATGTACAATCAATGAAAGCAAACATAAAAGTCTCGATATTCAAATACTCCCTTCATTTGAATAAAACAAAATATTGTGAACTCTTCTTTATTCATTGTATTGTTATTGATTTCATTTGTTTGCTTTACTGTCATGATTACTGATAATTATTGAAAACAATTCATAATAATAAATAATTGTTAGCATACATATTTGACTATTCGATTAAAATTTTAATTGTTTTTTTACATCATAAATTAAAAATTTCATCTGCGTCACCAACAAAATTCTTAGTGTCTTTTGTTTTTGCATACGAACACACGTTTGACAGCCTTAAAATGTTTGTTAACTAATGTCAACTTTAAACCTAAAATTAAATGTTTTTTTGCATATTGTCGTAAGTCACACTTATATGAGAAGGTTGGTGCTACCTATGAGAACTACTAGATCACACTGAAAGACATTTTTGTTGGGTAGTCGGAAAGTATGCATTTTTTATTAGTCAAAAAATGTTAAAATGAGTAGAAATATCGGTTTAATTTAGACTTTTCAACCTCAGTTACTTTTGTTTACCTAATGCTTTCATAACGCTAACATTTTATATATTTTTTTTAATAAATATTTAATTCCGTCATAATCACGGCGGCAATAGAAGCAAGTATAATGAGCCTTAACCCCAACAACAACAAAAAAGGATACAAATATATAATTACAAAGGATACTGCTAATACACCGAGTTATAGGGCTACTGTTTATTAGTTTCTGATTCGATTTTTAGCGGTAAAAAATTTCATAATTAATTTTAATAATGGGTAAATTAACGATTGCGTTGGAAAAGTTAAAATCGAAAACTATGTCAGTTACTTTTTTGGCGGCAAGGGCACGATACTCGCACTTGTAAGCAAAACATTGATATTATGTTGTCAAACATCGATATGAACAACACAGAAAAATTGCGTATTTTTGTGTATGTGTAATTGGTTTCTTGATTTTGAACAAATGATTTCAGGCAATGATCTGCTGTAGCAGCAATGGAGGTAAAGAAGAAAAAGACTCTGCCGGAATTTGGTAAGATATCAAATCTCTATTCGAACACTTGATTGCAATGTCTCATCCGTGCCAAGTGAGCGTTTATTCTTGGAAGGCGAAGACAACACTTAAGATACAAATAACTTTCTTGCAACTAAACCGCATTAGCTCCATTTCAAAATTATAATTCTAAAACAAATAAATCTCATATTTGGTACATTAAATATGATTTAATAATATATCCTAATTATGATTGTATTCTTACCATTGCATTCAAATATTTGAATATATATCTTTTATTTTCTCTGGCACTATATTAAGTTATATAACACTGATAGAGTCAAAACAACATTTTGATGTTAACAACGAAACAATTGGAGTTTCAAAATATTTATTGTTTGTAGTGTACTGTTGCCGGAAATGCAGATTTTTGACCTAAAAATACGTATGTATTTCTTAAAACTTAATATATAATATATAGAAATGCTTTGACTCACATTTTGTTGCTTTGTAGTCCCGAAACCAAATTTTTGATCTCTGCTTTTACGCAAAAAAATTTGCTTTCGATCGGTAGGTAAAATTTATTATCCATAATCCGTATTGTCCGTGACATAACAGTTATATATGTTTTGCTTGTTCGGCGATTTTGGTCTTAGCTCTTCATTGGGACGATTGCACTTTGGTTTCGATGTCATACCCATGTACGATTCTCCATAACAATTTTCTTCACTTTCTGAACATTTTCATAGATTTTTGGTGCGATGGAGCTTCCAGAACTTTTTAAACATTTTTCTGACTCAGAGCGTAATGCCACTCTCAACACTTCAAGTGCTTTTGAGCACTTAATTCCATTTTTTACACAGAATTTTATGCAAATTTTTTGGTCCATTTTTTTCCACACCAGAAAATTTTCGAACTAGCAAAACACGTCTAACTGCTATGCCCCTTACAAACAAACTCAACTAAGAACATATGTTCGAGCCGAGTGTGGCAACATAAAAAATCGCTAATTGAATGCAAATGAATTTTTTTTCTTAAGGAACAACATTTTCATTGCTTCCAAGTAGTGAACTTTTTAACTTCTGAAGAAGTTAATCTACTCTTGGAAGATAGCGTCCAATTCAAATATAAGATAACATTGCAATGACAAGCCCCTAATAAAATCACTGAAAATAAATTTAATATATATATTTTTTTATCAAATGTCTTGTTTAGCAAGTCTCTCCCAAAAGCTTTTACTCCCGCAGCTACTCTTTAAGCTGACTTCGTGTCGTAGCTTTTTCAGATGGTGTTGCAGATGAGGATTTTAAACATGTTGCGATGAAATAAAATAATATTAATAGAAAGTAAAAGTAATAAGGATGCTTTTCATATGCATTCATACGCTGGGAGAATAACATAGTTTTTTCTTCACATTGTGAATATGACGTCAAAGCCAATGAATAGGAATATTAAAAAAGAACATTTTCAACGACGAGAGCATTTTAAAATCACTAGAACTGATGCGAATTTTGATTACTTCGGGATAACAAATTCTCTGGACCCTTCTATGGAAGGTCTTCTTTTACTGGGTTGTAAGAAAAACTAGTTTACATTTACCATGCACCAAGCCAAGTGTAAAGTGTTCCATGACACCTGTTTTTCCTTTTGCTGTCCTTTAAGCTTGGTACAACCTTCTTTTGATTTTTCTTTGTTATATCTGTAATTGTTTAGCTCGGTATGATTAATTTTAGTACACTATCGCTCTTGTAGCCAAGGTAATGATTTTTATCAGAAATTTATTTTTATGTAAATTCCTGTTAAAAAAATTAAATTGCAATTGCAATTCTTTAATTTTAAAATTAATTTAAAAAACCTAATTTTTACGAGTTTAAGACCCCTATTGTTCCTTATATTTAAATTAATTTAAGAAACATTTTTTAAAGACTTGGAAGAGCTTACTAAAAAACATCTTTGCGCTCTTAGCCAATGATGGATCCATTCCGCATCAAAAACATTTTTTTGTTTCGTTTCGAACAAGAGCAAACAATTAAAGAACATCGACGTAAACGATTTTTATACGGTTAGTGCAAGAGCATTTAAGTTTTTTTTTTGTAATATACTGATGATAAATAAAGAAAACATTAATTGTGATTATGTTAGTCAGAAGAAAGGACTAGGAAAAACTTTAATTTCTTCTGCTTTTTACGAATTTAATTAAGTAAATTAATCTGTTGTCATATAATTGTGAGATCAAGAAACGTCAAATATGTTGTAGTTCAAATTATGGATAAACTAATAATTACATGTATTAAATTGAAAATATAATACATATACATAATAATAAAAAAAAGACTATGTCATATAAACTTAAATTCGAAAAAGTAAACAAAAACATAAAACTACTCTTAAGACTTTTAAAGCCTTCATACACTATATTATATTTCAAAAACATGTTTAAAACAAAAATAACTTGAAAGCTATTACAATTGTAATGTAAAATACTAGAAAATTTTCTATATGAATGTGCAATTTTTTTTAAGAAATAAAATAAATTAAATAATAAATTTTTCTTTGTATTAATATTGGTTTTACACATTTGTGTTTGAAAGGTAATGTATAATCAAAACTTTTATATATTTTTACGTCAATTGTCGTTTATATATTTTGTTTTCGCAGTTTCGCTCTAATTTTTAAAAACATAAGCTGTTACAAGGTCTCGACGAAAGGCCGATTTTTTTAATGGTAAATGAGAAGTTGAAATGAATATATATTGGACGAAACGTCATTAAATCTTGAAAACACTTTATGGGAACGTGGAAAAGGGATTTATCCTTTTCTTCAAAAATGGCAGTAGGTGGGCGAAAAATAATTTGTTTGGACAACTTCTTTTTGAATGATATCCAAATTTTTACTGTTAACGGTTTTTATCTGATCATTTTTGTTTATTTGGCTTTATTGATTTAAGTCAAAGTTTACATTATATAAATAAATATATATATATATATATATATATATATATATATATATATATATATATATATATATATATATATATATATATATACATATATATATATATATATATATATATATATATATATATATATATATATATATATATATATACATATATATATATATATATATATATATATATATATATATATATATATATATATATATATATATATATATAGAATGCCTGCGTAGACTAAAGGTGAATTCACCCGTTCGTTCTGAACGTTCCGAACGATTTTTTTTATATGTAGTTTGACGTCTCTATTTTTGAGAGAGTGAGAGAAAGAGAGTAAATTTAATGCGGAACAATTTTTGCTTGAAGCACTAAACACATAGACGACAGCAGACTTCACGACTTCACGACTTCAAATGCAGCCAACTTCAAATGCTGCGCTGAAGTAATATTTTGAAGACAGCAACAGCATAATAGTCAACTGATGTGTATTCTAGCAATACAAATTTCAGGGATGCCGGATATACATTTTATAATGAATAAAATTAAAGTTATTGATTATAAAATGTAACAATATCACGAAAAACTATAAAAACACATAAATTTATTTCTTTATTGTATTTTTGTAATGTTCTTTTATGTTTAATATTAAAAAAAATTTTTTTGTTTTTATTTATCCAATTTATATATATAGTGGCAACACTATATTTGTTTAGTGCTGCCCGTCAAAATAGAAAATAGCCTAAATTGGCAGCAGCAGCAAATGCTGTTGTGCAGTCGTGCTGCTGTGCTGCCGTCAAAATAATCGATTTCATTTAAATACATGCATTTTATTTTTGACATATTGCTGCTTGCTGTCTGCTGTCGTCTATGTGTTTAGAGCTTGAATTGGATTAATTTTAATTATCGTCCGGAACGAACTGAACTGTGCTGCCAGATACATAAATTTTTTATGCAAAACTGAAATGAGCTGCCACATCGTATTATATGTATATATGTATGTATAATAATATACAGAGTATATTTGTAAATTTTATTTATTTATTTAACAAAGTAGCTATTAGAACATGCACTCGACTT
This sequence comes from Germaria angustata, assembly GCA_963681545.1. NCBI lineage: Eukaryota > Metazoa > Arthropoda > Insecta > Diptera > Tachinidae > Germaria > Germaria angustata. The sequence continues at coordinate 15,645,782 of OY813003.1, read as the reverse complement.
TTATTCATTTGTATATTTTTTATTTTATAAAAATTTGTTTAATTTAAAACAAAGCAAATTGCAATCAACTGCCACTGTGCTGCCGGCTTGTAAAAGTAACACAAAACATTTACAGAGTTGTTGCATATGGTAGCTTTGTTTCTACAGAATATTTGTTCGACGCGGGTGAATCTTCTGCGAGCAAACTCTCAGTAGACTAAAATTGTCTCTCAACGAAAATTTCCTTCAGAACGAACGGGTGAATTCACCTTAAGTAGCTAGTGTACTAGACTGGTAGTCGCAAGTTCGACTCCTGCCGCAGACTCCGGGTGTCTCTGCAGATAAGCCAAGTAGCTTCGCAGTTTGTTTGTTAATTAATTAATATAAAAAGAAGTACATCCTCTTTTTTTTAATTTGTTTTATGGTACTCTTCTCTTAAAAAAGCAACTGGCTGTTCTCTTATAAGAAACAAGCACAATAAATATTGTGTTTGTACAAAATAAATACGGCAAGTGGTAGAGCATAGAAAAAGTAAGCAAAATTAATAATAAGACATACACATTCTTACGGCAAGCAGTACTGAAACCATTTAGTATAATACTTGAGTATTTTTGTAATTTTTATTTTATTTGTATGAAATTACATTTTTGTTTAATTTGATTCTAATATCAAATTATCAACATATCTACCTAGATATCGTCATCTAAATTTACGAGTCATATTTGCGTTGGAAAAATTTTACAGAACTTGAAAAACAATTTAAAAAATAGCTTAAACTGGAAAAAAATTTAAGTTTTGATTTTGAATAAGTTTACAAATCTTTTTTCTGCATATCTCCTGCAATTGCTCGCATGTGACTTGTGACTTTGTAAAATCCCCTACAAAAATTATTCGAAAGAAAAGTAATAAATTATGTAACTTTAGCATGAACTTTAACTAAACACTCAAGCGTTGTTTAACCGTTATTGGGGAGGGCATATGCTTCTTAAAAATATAAAAAACAATTTTTTTATACAAATAAAAAATAAAATTTTATTAAACCAAAATTTAATAACTCAAAAATTCAATTTTGGGATGGGTATAAAATATCCTATCTGTGCGTGGTTGAAAAATAAAACACATTAAAAAGTCATAACCATTGCTTGATTTCAATGTTTAAAATACTCATATGGTTAAATAAATACGTAGAAAAACACTTAAGGCCGTGTCAGATAAAACTTTGTAGCGTTGCGTGACGTTTTTAACTTTGACAGAAAAGCGTAACGCAAAAGGTGTATGACACAATGAAAACTTTGACACAACGCGCGCATTGTGTGTTTACCAAAAAGGTGGCTATGAATTTTGCTAATTATTTTTTATTATAAAAATTAAAGTCAAAATATTATTTGCTTTTGTGTGTTTATTTTGTTATCACCTATTGTAGTTTATTAAAAATACACCACTATACCATATAAAGCTTTTTATTGTCATCAATTCATTTGTTTTTTGGATTTTCAAAAAAAATACATACATACATACATATGTATGTATGTATTCATATAAAAATGTAAAATATTATTAATTATACGCTGCCACTGATTTTTTACAATAAAATAATCTTATGCTATATACTTACATATAGCATGCAAATAGGTACTATTTTATAAATTAGTTAAAAAAATAAATTTTAAAAATAAAAAAATAAGTATTTTTCATACCACATCACATTTTCATATCATATTCTAACATATGTACATACATACATACATAACTTTGATTGTCAAAGCACGCAAAAAGTTGAGAGTTGCCGAACTTTTTGCGTCACGCTGGGTTAAAAGTGTTTTATGTGGCATGTTTCGTATAAGTATGTACATTTCAACTTAAATGTCAAAGCGAAGCTGTAACGCAACGCGAAGCAAAAGTTGTATGTGACATGGCCTTTAGAGCATATCAGCAAAAAATTGTTTTACTTTGACTTGCTTATAGTGAGCAAGAATGAGTAAATATAAATGCTCTGAGTGTATAAAGATAATAAAGATTGTTTTTACATTTGTCTCTTTCTTTATTTGTTTGCTTTCTTTCTCTTTTGTATTTAGCTTTGAACTGAGAATCTTTAAAAAAGCAAATGTATTTGAATTTAAATGTACTTTTGCTAAAGCCTAGTATGCACCCAAATCGTGCATTTGCTACAAGAATATCATAACACAAAAAACTTGTTTTTAGAGAAAATCTGCTTAAGGTTTTCAATTTACTTGTGTAAGTATTTAAATAATCTTTTTTATAAAAAAAAAAACTGTTTAAAACAATCTGTTATTTCAATAATCTTTGGTGGGTATTTTATTTATTTATTCATAATTTACCTATAATGAAAATATATTAAAATACTCTTTGTAGACACGTATTTGATATTTGCAAGAAACTTGTATGCGACATGAATAACGATATAGTAATTAATGCTGCATTTTTTGGTTCAAATGTATTTTATAGTCATGACATTCTGGCCGCAAATGATGGAATGTATATTAACCAGCATGCTATAAATTAACATTTAGGTGGCGCGTAGGCTAAATCCATATACATATCTTGCTGATTCCATTATTAATGTACTCCATTTGTTTCTGATTTTGGACGAGCCTTGGCTAGTATTGAATGTAGCTCAGCGGAGCGTGCAGTTGTATACTAAATTAAATAAATAAAAAGAAACACTTAAATTTAAATTACATTAAATTATACAAAAATATGCATATGTGCACTCATAAAATACGTTTATTCTAGCAGCAGGTTTTTTAATTTAAAGGAATATATATTTTTTCAATATTTCGTAAGGATAAACTTAGTTTTAATTAATAAATGAAAAGCAATGTTAGAAAAACTAAAATTTTCTTTGTAATACATTTTTTTTTAATTTCAAATACAAAAATTTAAAATATGTCTTGTTTTTGCATACATTTCACGAAAAGCTATAAAGAAAAATTATATTAACAATAATATATAATAAAATATATACCACGTTTATACGCACGTCTTATTTGCAAATAGAACTATTTGCAAATAACTAACAGGCATGTTCTGCAAATCACAAGATTTCAAAATCACTTGTGATTTTAAAATCACAAATGTGATTTTGTGGTGTTCTGAAAATCACAAGAAATTTAACTTTTCGGTGTGATTTTACCTTTTCGAAAACACAAGAAAACGGCTGATGTTTTGCTTTGATTTGATGACAATTTTTTATGTATTGAAAATTAATAAAGGTTTAATCAAAATAATAAGTGAACGTAAACTAAAATTATTTTTTAAATAAAATTCAAACACAAGATGATATGCCTGGGCTTTATTGTTCTCAGTAATATATTTGAAAAGAAATTTATTAATTAAACAAAAGAAAGTAGTTTCAAGAATACACACCGAAGTTGCCACCACAGATATAGTTAGTAATCTGTGGTTGCCACTGTTCTTAATATATAATTATCGTTGCCATTTGCTACTACTTTATGCGTAATTATTTTTAAAATTAGGCAAACAATTGATAGTTAATAAATCTTCTGAATATAACAACAAAAATAATTAAGTTTTATTGGAAATAGCTCGTTTAGTTAAAAAAATTAAATATATTTCTCGTCGAAAGAAACATTTATCTACTCTGGCAAGCATCGGTGTATTTTCGAAGAACAAAAACAGCTGACAACTAAAAGGCAAATGCAAATCACAAGAAGAAAATGTCAAATCACAAAAGCAAATAACAACATTGGTTACAATAGCAAGTGCTTGTAATTTTTTTATATTTTACCCAATTTTTTGGTACAAAATCATCGGTTTTTTTTTTTTTTTTTTTTTATTTCTAATTCATTAATTTATTTATACAATAATATTTTCAACGCCTCAGTGCCATAAAGGCTTTTTAGAGGCTAAAAGGCAACTCTGCGTTTATACATGTAAAACAATCAAAAAATATTTATAATAAAAAATATAAAAAAATATTTAATTCAATTTCCAATTTTCATTTAAGTTATTTATGCTAGAGTTATGCTAGAGTTAAAGTCGACATCGTTGACGACTTCAAATATAAAAAATAAAAAACAAAAATTGCATCGTGTGAAAAATTTAAGCCGAACGTCACAATTTCGGAATAAAGACGCCGTCGACGACGTCGACATTAACTCCAGTATTGGAATAAATTTCAAAAATAAAAAAAGAACAAAAAATAAAAGTAAATGGAAGTAATAATTCTTGAATAATTCTCTATATTAGAAGTGCTTCAACGTTACTGAGTAAAAGATCCTTAATCGATTTCTTGAATGTAGACAAAACTTGTATATTCCGAATATTGACTGGTAATTGATTATACTCAATTGGTCCAACATAAGCAATGCGTTGTTTTGTCAAATCTAAACGACATCTTACTGTACTCAAATTTAGAGCCTGTCTGGTATTTCTTCGAGTGTGCAATATATTTTGTGTAAACTGCGTGGAACCACTAACATCTGTTCCTCTAATTTTTTTAAAAACGTACGTTAAAACTTTTTGTTTATATAAGCCTCTTACTGGAAGAACATTTTTAGCATATTCTTTAAATAAGTTTAACGTTGAAAATCTTAGCGGAAGATTAAAAACCAGCTTGAGAGCTTTATTTTGAGCAGATTGAAGAGACTTTAGTGAATTGTTTGCTTTGCAGCCATAAATAATAGGAAGATAAGTTACGTGAGAACGTATGAGTGATTTGTATATAAGCATTTTGACATCAGTGTTAAGTTTATTTTTGAATTTATACAAAATACCAATTCCAGATGAAATTTTAGCTTTTAACAAGTTTATGTGCTCATCCCATACCAAATTGTGTTTTAGTTGAATGCCTAAGTAGTTCACCATCTCTGATTCAGTTATTGGAGTTCCATCAATATGAACCACCATCTCTTCTTCATTCCTTGATCGGTATGGTTTAAATCTAACGAATTTAGTTTTCTTTGGATTCAGAACAAGGCGATTAAATCGTGAAAATTCACTTAAAATTGCAGCATCATGTTCGATTTGAGTTTGTAAAACTTGTCGATATTTATATGGGTAAAAAATACAAATATCATCAGCATACATATATAATTTACCAAAAAAATTTATGTTCTTTATATCGTTGATGAAAATTTTGAATAATAATGGCCCGAGGACACTTCCCTGTGGAACTCCACATTTGACTGGACGCTTAGAGCTGCTATATTCACCAATTTGAACAAATTGGATGCGGTTTGTTAAATATTAACGAAAAAGTTCCAGGGTTTTGTTTGCAACACCTAATATTGCAAGCTTTCTTACTAAAATATCATGATTTACTAGATCAAAAGCCTTTGAGTAGTCAAAAAAAACTCCTGCAACACCAATATGGCCAGAATCAAGCTCTCCACAAATGTAGTCAATAACATCTACCACTGCTTCTTCTGTTCCTGACCCTTTTTTAAAACCGTACTGCCTTTGAAATAAAATCTTATTATCATCAAGATAGTTGGATAATTGTTCATATATGATCTTCTCCAAAATTTTATCCACAGCTGATAAGACGGAAACTGGTCTAAAACTTTCAATATTATTAGATGAACTAACTTTTGGTATTGGAATTACCTTATGTACTTTGAGTACATCAGGATAATCCCCTTCGTCGATCATTTTATTAAATATCTCAGTCAACATATTAACTAATTCATTGCGTTTTGTCAAGAGCATTCTAAGAGTAATATTATCATAGCCCGGACTTTTTTTATTGTGCAAGGTATTTAGAATGTTTTCAACCTTGATTCTATTTACCTTCTTGAGCTCAAAAGTTGTTCTTTCAGGTACTAAAGTACGAAAAAACTTAATATCAGTATTTGAATCTCTTGTAATGTTTGTTTGCATACTATCAATAATATCAACAAAATAATCATTAAAAGCTTCAACTTTATCTTCTTCTTTTGTTAAAACACAACCATCCTGTGTTACAACGTTCTTTACACCAACTCTATTTCTACCTAGCGCTTTATTTAAAAATTGCCAAGTTTTCTTTGGATCGCCATTGCAATCATTCAAATAATGCGAGTAATAATCATTCATTAGTTTGTTGTTGCTTATTTTGATGATCTTGCTAATTCTTCTTAATCTCTCTGATATTGATCTATCACTACGATTTTTTCTTCTTGCTTTTAAAAGATTATCCTTTAGTGCAATTAACTTAAGCAAGTTATCTGTTATCCATGGTGTGAGTAATTTATGATCATTTAAACGCTTCGTAGTAAGTTTTGTGCTATACATGGCGGCTGCTGAAAGATTGTTTATTAAGCTTTGGCACAAATCAGATGCATTGTAACAAGATGAATTTCTATTTAATAGATTAGTATCTAAGTAGCTTTTGAATTTGTTGGAATCAAATTCATATTGTTTTTTAATTATTACATCCTGACGCAAAAATTCTAAATCCAAATTACAACTTATCATATTATGATCACTCAAATTGCTTTCAATAGAGTATATATATACTCGATTAGATAAATTCGTAAAAGCGCAGTCAATCGAGGTTCCACTTAAAGGCCTTGTTACAAGATTGTGGCAAGAATGCATATCAAATTCTGAGAAGATGTTATTTAAAAGGTTCAGATTCCTGTTATTACACAACATGTCAATATTAATATCTCCTACGAAAAAAAGAGGACTACCATTATTTAAAACAAGCAAATCCTCTATTTGTCTAAGAAATTTAGGTATAAAGCATTTTTGTGACCGATAAACTGACACAATCGTTAAAGGTTTATTCATAATCTTGACATCTGGCAATTCTATTGATATTATATCCAAAAATTCTTCACTTAAACTTTGTTTAACTTTATAATTCAGAACAGACTTCACAAACACAGAAGTCCCACCATATCCATCCTTTCTGCAACAATTGACAACTTCATAACCAGAGATTGAGTATAGATTAATACATTGCATGTCAAACCAAGTCTCCTGAATAGCAATTATGTCAGGAAGTTCTTTAAACCTGCTAATTTCATATTTGAATTTATTAAATTTAGATACTGAAGAAACACTTCTAATATTAACAGATAAAATATTGAACATTTTCTTATTGTATTTGTTAATGCAGTAATTATAAGAATTTAAATTTTTAAAATACATTGAATTCATAATTTATGTCAAATAAAAATAATTACAGAAGTTCAAAGATCCACTTCATTAACGTTACCATCATCATCATCATCATCAAAATCATCATCAGTTGTTTCAACATTAGCCACAGGACCGTTTCTTCTACCACCACCACCGGAACATTTAAGTAAGATTTGATCAACATCATCCAATGATTTAATTCTAAAAGGTCTCGAATTAGAATTCTTCCTTGCAAATACAGTACCTCCTCTAGCATAAACAAAACTATATCCGACTTTTTTTAGGGATTTAGCATAATTAAAGATTTCCATAGACTCCTTGCATAGAAAATCATTGATATATACTTGTTTAAAATCGTCCATTTCTTTCATTTTGGCTTTTTCAGCCATAAATAACTTTTTACTTTTTTTATTTGCAAATTTTACAACAATCGACCTCTTTCTTGGTTCAGTAAATGCATTGGACGTTTTAACTTTGGTATTCAAAAAATAAGCCTCATCAATTTGATCCTCACGTATATCGGCACCAGTTTTCTGAGCAATATTTAAAACAACATCAACAGCTTTTATTTTATCACCGTTAATTTTAATTCCGTTAATAACACAATCGTTTTGTACTCTTACATCGTTTAAAAAATTGACGCTTGACTTTAGTTGCTTAACTTCATTGCGTAGTAATTTATTTTCCTTTTGCAAATCAATAATCTTTTTGTTATTATTTGCAACACTTTTTAAAATCGTATCATATTGGGAGGACAAATATTTAATTGAGTCTCTTATGTCATCCAGCTGACTGAGTTTAGATTTAATCTCCGTAAGCTCATTCACAACACTTGGGTTCTCACTTGGATCGCAAAAATGACACCTAAACGCTAAAGATGCATTACTAAGCAATTCTGCAATCTGCTTTTTATCTTTTTTTGTACATACTGAATGCAGCGTTTTATTACAATCATCACACTGCAACGCATCTTCATTAGTTAATACTTCTGTTTTACACTGAATACAAACAATTTTATTTTTATTTAAGCTTTTACGTCTGCTCCCAGCCATTTTACGATTTGGCAAATATCTTTTGCAATTATTATGGTCAGTGTGCTCTGGTGATGTTAAGTGTATTGCTCGCTTATTACTCATCAGTTTTTACAGCATACAACGTAAACAGCAAAACAAGAGGTATAAACTCGAATTAAATTTCAAACCTCTCAGTGCTAGATATCAACAGCTAACAACTATTTGATTCCTAGTATATGTCTGCATAAACTTTACTCCAATTTGAGGTCTTCCGGCACTAATTCCACGAAGATTTGGTATTGAGACACCAGCTATCACAACGGGCGCCAACAGAAACAACCATAAGTGTGAATTGTAAAAGGATTTAATTTACACTTCTCTCTCGATAAACTTCAATGTATTATACTATCAAGTAGCACTATCAACGATTCCAACACAAAAAAATTAATATTTCCGATGTTAATTTCACAATTATAAATAAATTTTAATATTTTAACTCAGATAAAAAATTTTGCACGTCCAAACAGTAACAGTGTTGCCAACAGCCAACAGTTTTACTCTTGAAATAAATAAAAAACAAATAAATGTGTTCAATTAATGAGTTTTTATTGAATTAAATATAAAAAGCCGTCCAAAATTAAGAAAGTGATTTCAGATCGCCAGCCACATAGCTGACCGGTTTCAAATCACAACAGTTCAAAAAGTTTTGTGCGCAGAACACCTTTTTTGTGATTTCAAATCACTTTCACAAAAAGTGATTTGCAGAACATGCCTGTAATTCACTGTTTATACGGGAAATTGCATACAGAACTTATGTTATTATTAGTGATGCCATGTGACGAAAATATGATTGTTTGGTAAGTAAAACACAAAAAACGTTCATGAAGTGGCAACGTCTTGCTTTTTATTTGCAAATAGTGTCGTTATTCACGACTTGTTAAGTGAGTTAAAAAGTTACAATAAAAAAGTTATACGGCAACATTCTTCTTTTTTATTTGCAAATAAGACGTGCGTATAAACGTAGTAATATTCTACTTTCTATTGATTATCTTTCTATAAATTTTTATCACAGAATATACACAGAATACTCAACTTTGACGTTTAAAAAGGGTCCAAATCAAACTTTTAACACTATGTGAAGAGTGAGATAAGAAGTAAAATTAATAAGGCTGATATATGCACATCACAATTGCGAACATATATTTGAAAAATTAGTATTTTATTTTGTTTTATTTTGTGGTGAAATTCTATAAAATTACATTAAAAATGTAATTAAATAAATAATGGAAAATATAAGTATATGCAACAAAATGTATGTGCAAATTGGTAAATATGTTTCCGGCTATGGAAATAGTGGGCAATGTTAGTGCAATAGTTGGAAACACAATAAATTCAGGCATATCTGTTTGCGTAAAACAATAGGCAGTGAAAAATTGCAATCAATAGTGAAAATGTACATGAAACTTAATATTCGTTTGTGTTTCGTTGATTGGCATTTTATAATTACAGCAATTACGGCGGTGGTGAAAAAAACGAAGATGTCTTGCATGGAAATTCGTTGCCCCGGATGTGCACATTTGCAGCTATTACTCTGTGACTGGCACAAAGATGGCAAATTATTTAGCTCAAGGTAAGACAAATATAGGAACAAATATCTAGTAAAAAACTAATCAACGAAATTGATATATTGATAATTTTGTTAACCATAATTTTTCTTATCTCATCGTAGTATTGTAAGGTGTATTTTCTTGATCCTGAACAGCTAGAGCAAACTATGGCAAAGGCTCAGATATAAAATAGTCAATTTGTTGTGAACTGGTTGAATTTTATTTTTAAATTTCCATTTCCATATCAAATAAAAGTCTTAAAGAGAAATTTATGTTCAATGCATTTATTTAAAATAATTAGTGTATAGTGTATAATACAAAATATTGTTTATTTTTATTAATAAAAAAGAAAATATGAAAAAGTAAAAAAACTATAACTATATTAACTTGCAATAAGCGTTTTTAATTATTGGAAAAATATAGTTAGAATATACGTTGTTACTGTGCATTATTAGATTGCTACCAGTTGTTGTTGTTTTACATGGATATCGCGGTAGATTAGGTTTCTTAATTAATTACCTAGTTTGTGATAGTCTGTAAAGGACGAACAACAAGACCCTGTAAGGAAAGAAATATATTTATATTATTACATATTTTATGTATGTAAGCTCCAGTACAATACGAACAAACGTATAAAATGTAATACGAACAAGCATATAAAAAAATAGGGGCACAATTTGACAAAGCAACTTACTTCCGTGGAATTAGGCACAACAGTATAGGAAACTGAAATTTAATAAAAATGCTTATGTAAGTACTTGATTTTTTTCGACCTTATCTGGTCTAGATTCATCATGTTTTGCTATAAACAGCATCACATCTTTTAGGATGTGACTCTTAGTCACGCAATAATATATATTATCGCATTTCCAATTCCATAAAATTAGAAAAATTATCAACAAAATTAAAAACAAATATAATTTCAAAAAACAAACTTAAATCAATTATTTAATATTGAAATTTATTATTTGGGATATTCTCCGCAACTAATCGCTAAAACAATTAGAGCTTGCCACAACAAATAATGCATTTTGCAAAAAGCTTTAAATCAATTATTTTTTTCACAAAATTTCATTTCAGAAAGAATTCTATCCACCACCTGTTCACCACCGTCGCCCATATCATAAAAATCAAAATTAAATATGTACATACATATATGTATACACATATTAGAAATATAAACTGATGATGATTCTTTTTCAAATGAAACTTGTACATCGTCTTTAACTACGACTGCAAACTTAAATCAATTATTTTTTTACAAATTTCATTTAAGAAAGCATCATTCGTTTACAACTTTATATTTATACGAAATATTACCACCGCATAAAGTTTTACACGTATACGTTAGGTAGGATAACAATACAACTAAGTATACCCAATGTGCAATGTATATTCTTCCAGCAAAGATTTATTACATTGTATAGCAATAAAATTCTTTCCAATGTACAAAGTCTTCCGACTTGTAGCACGGATCACAAATAAACTCACGCAGACACTTATTTTGACTAAGAACTTACCTGGTAGGATTCCTCGGGAGTTTCGCTCCTGCTGAACATCCCATAACACAACGTCGGCTCCTAAGGAACAATAATACATAATGTAATACTACCTGAAAAGCAGGATTCTTTCAATACTTACATTTTTTCGTCTGCTTATTTTTCCCTCTTGTACACGTATGTATGTATGCATTGACAGTTTAGTTTTTATATATTTTTTATACATATTGTTTTTCTGTAAATAATTTGGCACAAATTTTTTTCTTTCAATTTGCGCCAATTTCACTAAACACTTGAAGACTTGAATAAAAAATTTTCATTTGCCTATATTTTTTGCACAACACAAAATTAACATGAAAATGTAAACATTAACAACTTCTCAAGAGAGAGAGAGATAGCTATATGAAATCGAATAGATTATCTATCCCTTACTCGACATAGTGTTAACGTCTAATTTAGCCTATGCTTTTTATTATGTTGTCAGTGTCAGTTTTAAAGTTTATTCTTCTATCTGCAGACACGTTAATTACACAGTGCAACACGAAAAAAATAACCATATACGGACACCACTACGTGATAAAAGACTAAAAAAAAGACCCGTGTCTCCCAATTTTTCCAAAAGTCATGCACTTTTTTTTATGGGCCGCCAAAGATTTGGGGCCTCGGTATCATTTTCGCAAAAAAGTGATCATTTTCTCGGGCTCATATCTTGCAAACCGTTCCGAATTTCGATTTACTCTCTGAGGCAAACTTGTAGCTCTTGTCATAAAGAACAAAAATTGCGAACATATAAAATCAAAAAAACTTCACCTTCCAGATAAAAATCGCAAAAAACTTAAAAAAGTTCGATTTTTTTACCTTTTTCTCTTGTTCAGGTCCATAGGTAGCAAACCGTTCAAAATTCAAGGAAACAATCAACTACAAAAATTTACCTAAGATCTCAATAAACAAATTTCTACAACATATAAACTTCCTGGGAATAATTCTGAACACCATTTTTTAATTTCATTTGTTTTTTATTTACTTCAACATTGAGATACTATGCTATCAATTACAGAATTATTCCCAGGAAGGTATAAGGTATTTAATACACTACATTTGATTCTTAAAATTTTTCTATACAAACTTTCATTTTGCTAAATAAAACGGCAATTCTTCAAAAAGATGTAAGTGCAGTCATGTACTTTTCTTTATAAAATATTTTTGATTTGGAGAATGCATGTTTTTTATGGCATTCGTTATCACTTATTCCTAATATTTTCCCTATCATATTCTTGGCTGCATTTATAATCATCTTCCTTGAATGTTTAGAATAATAATTGATAATTGTTGCTGATGATGTCGGTTTCTAATACGAACCCATCAATATGCTACTGTTCCTTCTAATATTTTGTTATAACTCTTGGTTTGATATCTAATTCTTGATTTAAGTAACTCTTCCACAAACTGACCTTCGTAGACTAGTAGGTAGTGCACTAGACTCGTAGTGCGAGGGTCCCAGGTTCGAACCCTGCAGTTGTGTTTGATAATTAAAAAGGGAGCGCACAACAAGCCTTCACTGGCTTAAGTGTATGTCGTATGACATGGGCTATCATCACACCCCTCCAATCAACCTAACCTAACCTAACCTAACTCTTCCACAACTACATCTGTTATAATTGGGGAAGCTGGAGACCCCATAGAGTCTTATTTTTTTAATAAATATCTTTTTCTTCTACTGTTTTCCTCTATGCAAAAATTGAAGAATACAAAAGAAAATTGTTTCCATACTCGTGTATTCCACCATTTCTTTGATGTAAGTAAAGGTGTTTGATTTACTTTATTTTATTTTTATTTTAATCATATCTATGTTCATACCATTCCCACCGTTTATGCTGACGACATGTCTAGCAAAAATAAAGGTGTTGGGTTTCGAAATATATTTTTTCATGCAAAATGCTTTTTGGACAAAATTCTAAAACTGAAAACAAGTACTTATTGTGAGCATTGCAATAGTTTTAGTTAGTCTTAAGTGTACCGTAAGATAAGGAAGTTAAATGAATAAAGAATAAACCAAAAATTAAAATTAATTTTTTTTAATAATTTTTTGAACAAACAATTTAATTGGGGGCTCAACCGGGATCCTCCGTCGAAGTAATATCCTGAAAACAAAAAGTAAGGATTCCGTCGAGTGATCTAAAAAGACAAATATATTTCCTGATAGAGGAGAAAAGATAAATTATCCTTAAAAAAAGAGAAAACCAGGAAATAAAGCCTTAATAAGTATCCTTTAGAAAAGGAGAAAAAAATAATAAAAATAAATAAATTATCCTTAAAAACAGAAAACCAAGAAATATAAACTTAATAAGAACAATAAATTTTTTTTTAAACAAACAAATTTCGTAAACATAAAATTTTTTATAAATATGACAAAGTGAACAAGTATTCTAATCCAAAACTAATGATTAGAAAATAAAATTATCTCTGTGAAGGTGCTTTGACGAAACCAAATCTTTGAGGAAGAAAAAACAAACTCTAAAAAAAATAAATAAAAAATAACAAAAAAAAACAATAATAATAATAAACCAAAACTGTGCAAATACATTTTTTTCTGATCAATCAAGGGAAAAGAAATCATCATTAATAGCGCAGTGGACTACAACCGTGGGGAATACAACAGAGGAATACACCAGAATCCAGAAGATTATTTTTAGTAGTAAGTTTTTAATTGTAATTTTGATTGTGTTTTTTTTTTGTAATTTGTTGAGAAATGAAATTTATTATTACATCTTATAAATTGTGTTATGTGTCAAGGATTTTACGTCAGTACCTGCCCGAAGGCCTTACCTGACGGTGCTCTTCGCACTGGGTGAATAAAGCCGTTCACCACCGTCCCGTCACCCCTCCCAGAGGCACATGCCGGGCTGAGGAACGACATGTGCCCCTACGAGGGACAACTTGGTAGCAAGTTCCGTACAGGCTGCTGGACCATGTACAGACACCTTGCTAAGATGTTTGGAGCTATCTAACCTCCTACTACCCCGATGGCCCGGCAGCAAAATAGTGCCCCCATCTTACCTGAGGCTTCGCCCACCGCAAAACATCAGAGCAGCTTTGTCGAATAGCAACAACACCTAGAGATATACGGCCTGAAGAGAGCATCAATAATCAGTCACTAGCACCTCTTACAGACACACTACATCTGACCCATAACTCTTCCCGCGTATCTTTGGGTTTTAACCACAGCCACCACGTGATCCCCGAAGGGGCCTCACCAACAACCAGTCTAGGACAAGTCCTAGGGGCTACTGGTTCCCGTGGCACCATATAGGACTCTGGTCAGCCGCGTGTTAAAAACACCTCCGATTTTAGGTCCCTGCAAACCTGAGGTATCGGTAGCACCTCTACCCAGACAAGCATAGGCAGAGCTACTTCCTTAAATTAAATATATGCACGCCCGTTGCCCTGTTATGTCCAGGGATAGGGTAGTGACATATAAGTTCAAGGGGTAATTGGCCAAAGGTCAAGGTCTGGAAAAACCAGATTACCCACTTACCGGACGAGCGAGCGAACCCGCTTTCACCTTTAATTTACTTGCATGCGCGCCCGTTGCCCTGTTGTTTCAGGGATTGGGTAGCAACATACAAGTTTTTAGGGGTTATCAGCAAAAAGGCCTAGGTCCGGAAACCTGATAACCCTCTACCCCAGGAGGTTCAACACCAAGCCACCAAGACAGGATGCATTGACCGCGCTCCCTGGGGGGTTATAAATTGTGTTAATTAATAATTAAAATTAAGTGAATAAGTATTCCAAAATAATTTTTCACAAAGAACATTGTAGATCTGGTGGCAAGCTAAATCAAGCCAAAGAATTAGATAAGCTTATTGAGTCATTTAGTACGTTAAGAACTAGCAGAAGTATGACTACTACAGACCATATGAAGGAGTTGATAGAGGCTCATATAGGCCCATTGCAGGCAAAAATAAATCATTTGACATTAGACTTAGGACGCCTAACACAATCAAATACATTTACGGAATACAAGACACAAATTATTGATAATTCCGTAAGGTGCGAGGAAACGTTAGACGTAATAAAATCCTTGCCAACATTCGATGGAAAAAATTCATACGTTAGCTGGCGTGAAGCTGCTAATAACTCGATGAGATTATATGTTAAGAATAGCCGAAAATATTATGCCGCCTTAACAATATTACGAAACAAAATCATTGAAGAGGCAAACGATTTGTTGACCAATCATGGGACGGTGTGGAATTTTGACGGTATTATGAGTAGACTAGATTTCGCATACGCCGACAAACGTCCTATTCACCTAATAGAACAAGAATTAAGCGTTATGAGACAGGGACAATCCACTATCTTGGAATATTACAATAAGGTAAATCAGGGATTAACTTCACTGATTAATAAAACTATCATGACACACGGAACTGACTCGGACTTAACACATGTATTAAACAATAAGAACAGGCAATATGCCCTAAGAGTTTTTATAACAGGATTAAATGCTCCACTATCAAATATTCTTTTTTCCCTTTCGCCCAATGACTTGCCTAATGCATTGGCCAAAGCACAGGAATTGGAATCAAACAATCTCCGGGCTACATTTGCTTTGCAATTCGATCGCACTCAGACTCATAATAATAACAATAGGAACCAAAACATTTTGAGGCTAGCTCCAAACATACCTCACAGATTCCAAAATAATCCCCGCCATCGAGCTGAACATTATCCCCATGCGGCTCCAGTACCATTGGAAGTCGATTCGTCCTTAAATAAGTGGCAAAGGCCAACCAACAATTTTCAACAAAATACAAATCGTCATTTTACTCGTCCTTTTTATGACAATAGAAAGGGACCTTTGGGTTACAACCAAGTTGTAAAGCGTGAACTTCCATTCAGTGTGCAACAAAGCACACAGCCTCAACAAAAATTTCAAAGAATCAATAATATAATGGAGAATGCTTTTTTAGGAGAAGGATTGGACTCCCCTTCTTCTACCGCACTAAATTAAATGGGAGCAAAGTAAAAATTTTAATTGACATAGGAGCAACTAACTGCTACTGTAAAAAGAACATATTACCGAATAGACAAAAATTAGTTGTAGGAAAGCGAGTGAAAACAGTTCACGGTTTTTCAATTCTGACCCATTACTATGAAACAATATTACTTGGCGTTAAGGAGCGTTTTTATGAAATGGATAACATGGAATATGACATGTTAATAGGTATAAGCCTGCTAAAACGGGCAAATGTTGCAATAAATTTAGAAAATGAAACAATAACTTATGGGAAAAATAAGGAAAATATTTATGTAGAATCAAACCAAGCAAAGTCGAAGGATATTTTACTTAACAATATTCTGGACGTGGATACACTTTATTTATTTTATTTATTTATTTATTTATTGGTTTACTTCCTGTACAACAAGAATTGATCTTATATTTATAGTACAGGAACGGAATGCGTTATAAATAAAAATACATACATAAAAGCGTTTGCAATAATTAAAAGGTACTAAGAAATATACTTATATGTATAGTACATAGAAAATTGCACATAATGTAAAAGAATTAACTACAAAATTTTATTTAAAAGAGTTCACTACAAATTTTTTGAAATTATTAGCATTGCTGTTTAGTTGCTGACATAGTGGAAGATTATTCCAAAGTCTAGCAGAATGTACATAAAATTGCCATTCAGAGACTAGGCATTGATGTCGAGGTATAATAATGTTTCGGTTCCGTGGCGATTGGAAAAAACGTATATTTTCAAATATGTATTTGGGAGTTTGAGTATGTATTATTTTATGCAAAAAAATCAGAGTGCGGATTTTTAATAGATTATCGAAACTGACTCCATAAAGTTTTTTAGATACGGAGGAAACATGATCGAAACTTCTCAATCCGTACACATAACGTACAATATTGTTAAATAAAACATTTAGTTTATTTCGACTAACAGAATCACAGTTAGAAAATAATTCACACCCATACAATAAGGAAGGAACCAAGTAAGTCTTCGCAAGTAGGATTCTAATTCTGTAGGGTGTGAAGTATTGTGTATACCAAAGCGCTCGTAATTTAAAATACATTTGGCCAACCAATGAGTTTACATGATCTGTCCAAGTCAAATGATTATTAAAAATTATGCCTAGATTTTTCGCTCTATTAACGATTTCAATTTTCTCCCCATTTAAAACGATATCCCCAGAAATAAAAGGAGTCATACTTTTTTTACAGATTACAATACATTTTGATTTTTTAGGGTTCAAACAGAGTCCATTTGCACTAGCCCAGAGATAAATTTGTTTTAATTCATTATTTAACTGTGAGACACCTGTGGCAATGTTTTCAGCTGCGGTATTTAAAGTAAGATGTATGTCATCTGCATAAAGATGGATGTGACACTTTGAAAGCATTCTTGGCAAGTCATTTGCATATATTGAAAATAGAAGCGGGCCTAATATGGAGCCCTGAGGCACTCCTCCTTTAAGGGTCAGTTTATCAGACCAAACATTGTTTGTAAAAACCGATTGTGTTCTATTTGAAAGGTATGATGAAATAAGGTTAATTGATGTACCCGAGAATCTGAAAAATATTTTAATTTGTTAATTAATGTGGCATGATCTACCGTGTCAAATGCTTTGGAGTGGTCAAGAAGTACTAAGAAATTTATGTTCCCATTCTCCAATCCCTGCCGTATGTTTTCACTTACTTCCACAAGAGCCGTAACGCAGCTATGATTCTCGCGGAAACCAGATTGTTTGCTATAAAGCATGTTGTTAATATTTATATGTGAAATCATTTGCTTATACAATATTTTTTCCAATATTTTCGAAAGAAAACACAATATGGCTATTGGTCTATATTCACCATTACCTTTGGGTAATGGAACGATTTTTGCATGTTTCCAATTCGAAGGAAACATAGAAGACATAATAATATTGTTTAAAAGGTAAGTGCCGTATGGGAGAATTAGAGGCATAAGTATTCTAATAAATTTGGGATGTAAGTTATCAGTTCCAACTGCGTTTGATTTTATTATTGAGCATGTAGACATTACATCAAATTGTGATATGCATGAGAAGCTAAAATAATTACAGTTGAATTCATTATCTGTATTTATTGCGGATGAGGAAAAATTATAAAAAGACGGATTTGTTGGGATCACAGGAGCATTAGTGAACGTTTTATTAAGCATATTTGCATCTACATTTAAGTCTATGTTGTTCAACTGCCTGCCAACACCTATTTCACGAATAGTATTCCAGGTTTGCCGAGAATCAATTGCAGTGCTGAAACGTGTGGAATAGTATTCAGTTTTAGCAAGTCTTATGCGTTTATTAACGTTTTTCCTAGCAGTTGTGTATTGCAGTTTCAGGTCAAAAGTTTTATACCTTTTCCACCTGGCATATGCTAAGTCCCTTTGATATATAGCTTGTTTTATAGTGTTTGAAAACCATGGTTTATATTTATGTGCTATTTTTTATGTTTGATTGGTACTGTTAAATTAAAAAGACATTGAATGTTGTGTTCTAAGAAGTAAGACTGTTCATCAATGGTTGGCATAAAGTAGATATTATTCCAGGCAATGTGTGATGAATATTCAGATAAACGGGTGAAATCAAGGCTGTTAAAATCACGGTAAGTGAAACTCTGCTCAAAAGCATGAATGACAAAGTTGTAATTTAAAAATATAAGGTCATGTTTGGAAAAACATGACGCAGATATCTGGTCATATAAATTAATGTTCGTAATACTAGACACGAAGAGCCAAATTCTTCTCTACAATAGACCTTGAATCTGGTTTTCACCAAATATTAATGCAACCAGAAGACGTTGAAAAAACTACGTTTTCCGTAAACAACGGAAAGTATGAGTTCGTAAGGATGCCATTTGGTTTAAAAAATGGTCCTGGAATCTTCCAGAGAGCCATGGACGATATCTTACGAGAATTCATTGGCAAAATATGCCATGTCTACATGGACGATATTATCGTTTTCTCGGATAGTCTTGAAGCCCATATTGAGCACCTGCAAACTATAATTGAAACATTAAAAAATTCCCACATGAAAATATCCTTGGAGAAATCCAAGTTCTTTCAACAAGAAGTTGAGTTTTTGGGTTATATAGTAGCCCATAATGTCATTAAGACTAACCCAAACAAAATACAAACAATTTTAGAATACCCTAAACCAACAACACTTAGGCAATTAAGAAGCTTTTTGGGAATGACGGGGTACTACAGAAAATTTATATCAGGCTATGCAACAATTGCAAGACCTTTAACGAAATATTTAACCGCAGAGAACGGAAAGATCTTTCAGCACATGTCAAAGAAAACTGAAATAAAATTAGATAACGAAGCCATTGATGCCTCTGAGAAACTGAAAAATCTCTTAACAAATCAGGTCGAACTCACACAACCTGATTTTTCAAAGAAGTTTGTACTTACTACGGATGCCTCTAACGTTGCAATAGGAGCAGTGTTAACAAAAGAAGGCAAACCAATTACGTTCATTTCAAAAACACTAACTCCAACTGAATCAAATTATGCCACTAACGAAAAAGAGCTTTACGCTATCATTTGGTCATTAAAAACACTAAGAAACTATCTCTACGGTGTCAAAGATCTTGAAATTTATACTGACCACCAACCACTGTCCTTCGCTATTTCAACGCGCAATCCGAACCATAAAATAAAGAGATGGCGATCTTTTATCGAAGAGTTTTCACCAAAAATAATATAAAAGCCAGGAGTAAGTAATGTAGTGGCGGATGCTCTGTCTAGACAAGTTTTAAATTATATTTCTGACGATTCATCGGATACAGAAACACAACATTCCGCTGAGAGTAGCGAAAATAATCCTATACCCGAAACCGGCAAACCATTGAATGAATTCAAACAACAGATTTTGTTGTCAAAGAATAACTTTACCATCCATGAGTCAGTAACCAACTTAGGTCGGCCTCGCCATATAATCGAATATGATTCCAGAGAGAATCTTTTGACAATATTGAAGGAATTTTTACAACCAAGTCTGGTGACGGCTGTATATTGCACACCGGAGGACTTGTACGACTTTAAAGAAACAGTAAAAAATGTTTTTACTAACAAATTTGTTTACACAAAAATTTTTGCTGTCGACGTCACAAATACAGACGACCTAGAAATTATTATTTAACAGGTTCACAACAGGGCCCATAGAAATTGCAAGGAAAATTGCAGGCAAATATACAAGCAATATTATTGGCCAAAAATGGTAGACCATTTCAAGCAGTATATAAAACACTGCGAAAGCTGTAATAAATTAAAATACAACAGACATCCACAAAAAATAAAAATAGGAGAGGCTCCTATACCCGAAAGGGAAGGTGAATACCTGAACTTGGACATTTTCTATGCCCAAAACCAGAAATTCATTACGTGTATTGATTCTTATTCAAAATTTCTAGTAATTCAGCAGATTGATGATAAGTTGAATTTGGGTGAAAAAATATTGGAAGTCCTTCAAAGTTTTCCAAATGTAAAAAAAAAATCACATTGGACAATGAACCGGGTTTTACGACAGCACAGTTTAAGTCACTGATGCAAAAGTTAAGAATAGAACTGTACTACTGTACACCAAGACATAGCTCCACAAATGGACAAGTAGAAAGAGTTCACTCCACTTTGGTAGAATTGGCAAGGTGCATTAAAAGCGAATATAATGTGCTGGATGACTCTGAGTGTTTTTATAGAGCAAGCCAGCAATACAATCAGTCATATCATTCAGTAACTGGAGAAAAACCGACCGATGTTTTCTTTAATAAAATTGCACATGCAAATTTAGTTAGTAAATTAAAAACTGCGCAAGCAAAGATGTTACAGAGAAGTAAGGACAGTACCGCAAGGACTTATCAACCGAATGATGTAATTTATGAGAAGATTATTGGACAGAGAAACAAACTTGCACCGCGTTTTAAAAGACAAAAAGTTAGGGAAGATTTAGGGGACAAAGTAAAGATACAGAATAATCCATAAAAGCAACATTAAGAATTGATTTATTTTAAATTTAAATTTTTAGGTTATGGTCAAATTGTTTATACTGCTTTTAGCAGTGTTCCAGGTTTGTAAACTGGAGATTCAAATATTGGATTATACTAACTCTCAGTTAGTACCAATTCATCTTGGTCAGGCTCGACTGCAAGAAGGAAATTTTAAATTGATACATACATTGGACTTAGCTAAGTATGAAGACTTCGTCGAATACCTTTCCTCAGAAATTAGGGATAAAATACATATGAATAGTCCAGCACTTCCATTTTTACTTCATGACATTAAACAAATAAAAGACCAGTTGAAAAGATTAAAACCTAAAAGAAAACGGTCGATCAATCTTATAGGAACGACATGGAAATGGATAGCTGGTACCCCAGACCATGAAGACCATCAAATAGTCTTAGATAAATTAAACGGACTACTGACCAACCATGAACTACAGAGAATCATTAACAAGGATACGATAGAAAAAATTAACATTTTGACTAACACTACAAATACAATATTAAAAACAGTTCAATCTTTAGAAGAAGTAAAAAATCTACAGAGGAAACTATAACAGGAAGAATGAAAATTAAGAAAAATGATAAGATTATAAAGCTAAGTACTGAAAACTATATCAAATGTAAGAATGAAATTTATGAAATAAGAGGAGAATGTAAACAAATTAATGATTTAAGTATCTGTAGTAAAAATAATTTATTAGATATAAGTAATACAAAATGTGTAACACAAATTTTGTCAAGCAAGAATCACAACTGTACTTTCGTAAACAATCAGCATGTTCCTTCTGTGGAAGAAATCTATCCAGGGACAATTCTTTTAAACCAATTTAAAGGTTTCTTAAAAGTTGCGAAAACAACCCCTTGTGCATTATCAGGCACTTACATTATACAATTCCATAATGATACAATAGAAATAGATAATAGAACTTATATCTCAAAAGAACTTACATCCTTCAAACCACTACCAGCTGTACTACAGCTCTCCGGAAATAAATTGAAGAAGTCCTTTCACTAGAAATGATTAAAGATCTTCAAATAAATAACATTGAACGAATTATTTCAATATCAACAAAAGGAAAATGGATGATTTCTATTAATTCAATAATTTTTATTATATTGCTTTCAAGCATAATTCTAATGTTCTATAAATTCAAACGAACTTCAAATTCAGACATAAGTATAACAAATGTCATTGGTGAAGAACAAAAGGTATCAAAAGATCCAAAGGTATCAGGTTGCGATAAAGCTTTTAAATACGAAATAAACCCCGAATTTCGCAGTGTTAATGATCTGCCAGTTCTTTGAACAATCGGGACAATTAATTTTTTGCAAAGGGGGGAGTTAAGGTGTTTGATTTATTTTTATTTTATTTTTGTTTTAATCATATCTATGTTCATACCATTCCCACCGTTTATGCTGACGACATGTCTAGCAAAAATAAAGGTGTTGGGTTTCGAAATATATTTTTTCATGCAAAATGCTTTTTGGACAAAATTCTAAAACTGAAAACAAGTACTTATTGTGAGCATTGCAATAGTTTTAGTTAGTCTTAAGTGTACCGTAAGATAAGGAAGTTAAATGAATAAAAAATAAACCAAAAATTAAAATTAATTTTTTTTAATAATTTTTTGAACAAACAATTTAATTGGGGGCTCAACCGGGATCCTCCGTCGAAGTAATATCCTGAAAACAAAAAGTAAGGATTCCGTCGAGTGATCTAAAAAGACAAATATATTTCCTGATAGAGGAGAAAAGATAAATTATCCTTAAAAAAAAGAGAAAACCAGGAAATAAAGCCTTAATAAGTATCCTTTAGAAAAGGAGAAAAAAAATAATAAAAATAAATAAATTATCCATAAAAACAGAAAACCAAGAAATATAAACTTAATAAGAACAATAAATTTTTTTTTAAACAAACAAATTTCGTAAACATAAAATTTTTTATAAATATGACAAAGTGAACAAGTATTCTAATCCAAAACTAATGATTAGAAAATAAAATTATCTCTGTGAAGGTGCTTTGACGAAACCAAATCTTTGAGGAAGAAAAAACAAACTCTAAAAAAAATAAATAAAAAATAACAAAAAAAAAACAATAATAATAATAAACCAAAACTGTGCAAATACATTTTTTTCTGATCAATCAAGGGAAAAGAAATCATCATTAATAGCGCAGTGGACTACAACCGTGGGGAATACAACAGAGGAATACACCAGAATCCAGAAGATTATTTTTAGTAGTAAGTTTTTAATTGTAATTTTGATTGTGTTTTTTTTTTGTAATTTGTTGAGAAATGAAATTTATTATTACATCTTATAAATTGTGTTAATTAATAATTAAAATTAAGTGAATAAGTATTCCAAAATAATTTTTCACAAAGAACATTGTAGATCTGGTGGCAAGCTAAATCAAGCCAAAGAATTAGATAAGCTTATTGAGTCATTTAGTACGTTAAGAACTAGCAGAAGTATGACTACTACAGACCATATGAAGGAGTTGATAGAGGCTCATATAGGCCCATTGCAGGCAAAAATAAATCAGTTGACATTAGACTTAGGACGCCTAACACAATCAAATACATTTACGGAATACAAGACACAAATTATTGATAATTCCGTAAGGTGCGAGGAAACGTTAGACGTAATAAAATCCTTGCCAACATTCGATGGAAAAAATTCATATGTTAGCTGGCGTGAAGCTGCTAATAACTCGATGAGATTATATGTTAAGAATAGCCGAAAATATTATGCCGCCTTAACAATATTACGAAACAAAATCATTGAAGAGGCAAACGATTTGTTGACCAATCATGGGACGGTGTGGAATTTTGACGGTATTATGAGTAGACTAGATTTCGCATACGCCGACAAACGTCCTATTCACCTAATAGAACAAGAATTAAGTGTTATGAGACAGGGACAATCCACTATCTTGGAATATTACAATAAGGTAAATCAGGGATTAACTTCACTGATTAATAAAACTATCATGACACACGGAACTGACTCGGACTTAACACATGTATTAAACAATAAGAACAGGCAATATGCCCTAAGAGTTTTTATAACAGGATTAAATGCTCCACTATCAAATATTCTTTTTTCCCTTTCGCCCAATGACTTGCCTAATGCATTGGCCAAAGCACAGGAATTGGAATCAAACAATCTCCGGGCTACATTTGCTTTGCAATTCGATCGCACTCAGACTCATAATAATAACAATAGGAACCAAAACATTTTGAGGCTAGCTCCAAACATACCTCACAGATTCCAAAATACTCCCCGCCATCGAGCTGAACATAATCCCCATGCGGCTCCAGTACCATTGGAAGTCGATTCGTCCTTAAATAAGTGGCAAAGGCCAACCAACAATTTTCAACAAAATACAAATCGTCATTTTACTCGTCCTTTTTATGACAATAGAAAGGGACCTTTGGGTTACAACCAAGCTGTAAAGCGTGAACTTCCATTCAGTGTGCAACAAAGCACACAGCCTCAACAAAAATTTCAAAGAATCAATAATATAATGGAGAATGCTTTTTTAGGAGAAGGATTGGACTCCCCTTCTTCTACCGCACTAAATTAAATGGGAGCAAAGTAAAAATTTTAATTGACACAGGAGCAACTAACTGCTACTGTAAAAAGAACATATTACCGAATAGACAAAAATTCGTTGTAGGAAAGCGAGTGAAAACAGTTCACGGTTTTTCAATTCTGACCCATTACTATGAAACAATATTACTTGGCGTTAAGGAGCGTTTTTATGAAATGGATAACATGGAATATGACATGTTAATAGGTATAAGCCTGCTAAAACGGGCAAATGTTGCAATAAATTTAGAAAATGAAACAATAACTTATGGGAAAAATAAGGAAAATATTTATGTAGAATCAAACCAAGCAAAGTCGAAGGATATTTTACTTAACAATATTCTGGACGTGGATACACTTTATTTATTTTATTTATTTATTTATTTATTGGTTTACTTCCTGTACAACAAGAATTGATCTTATATTTATAGTACAGGAACGGAATGCGTTATAAATAAAAATACATACATAAAAGCGTTTGCAATAATTAAAAGGTACTAAGAAATATACTTATATGTATAGTACATAGAAAATTGCACATAATGTAAAAGAATTAACTACAAAATTTTATTTAAAAGAGTTCACTACAAATTTTTTGAAATTATTAGCATTGCTGTTTAGTTGCTGACATAGTGGAAGATTATTCCAAAGTCTAGCAGAATGTACATAAAATTGCCATTCAGAGACTAGGCATTGATGTCGAGGTATAATAATGTTTCGGTTCCGTGGCGATTGGAAAAAACGTATATTTTCAAATATGTATTTGGGAGTTTGAGTATGTATTATTTTATGCAAAAAAATCAGAGTGCGGATTTTTAATAGATTATCGAAACTGACTCCATAAAGTTTTTTAGATACGGAGGAAACATGATCGAAACTTCTCAATCCGTACACATACCGTACAATATTGTTAAATAAAACATTTAGTTTATTTCGACTAACAGAATCACAGTTAGAAAATAATTCACACCCATACAATAAGGAAGGAACCAAGTAAGTCTTCGCAAGTAGGATTCTAATTCTGTAGGGTGTGAAGTATTGTGTATACCAAAGCGCTCGTAATTTAAAATACATTTGGCCAACCAATGAGTTTACATGATCTGTCCAAGTCAAATGATTATTAAAAATTATGCCTAGATTTTTCGCTCTATTAACGATTTCAATTTTCTCCCCATTTAAAACGATATCCCCAGAAATAAAAGGCGTCATACTTTTTTTACAGATTACAATACATTTTGATTTTTTAGGGTTCAAACAGAGTCCATTTGCACTAGCCCAGAGATAAATTTGTTTTAATTCATTATTTAACTGTGAGACACCTGTGGCAATGTTTTCAGCTGCGGTATTTAAAGTAAGATGTATGTCATCTGCATAAAGATGGATGTGACACTTTGAAAGCATTCTTGGCAAGTCATTTGCATATATTGAAAATAGAAGCGGGCCTAATATGGAGCCCTGAGGCACTCCTCCTTTAAGGGTCAGTTTATCAGACCAAACATTGTTTGTAAAAACCGATTGTGTTCTATTTGAAAGGTATGATGAAATAAGGTTAATTGATGTACCCGAGAATCTGAAAAATATTTTAATTTGTTAATTAATGTGGCATGATCTACCGTGTCAAATGCTTTGGAGTGGTCAAGAAGTACTAAGAAATTTATGTTCCCATTCTCCAATCCCTGCCGTATGTTTTCACTTACTTCCACAAGAGCCGTAACGCAGCTATGATTCTCGCGGAAACCAGATTGTTTGCTATAAAGCATGTTGTTAATATTTATATGTGAAATCATTTGCTTATACAATATTTTTTCCAATATTTTCGAAAGAAAACACAATATGGCTATTGGTCTATATTCACCATTACCTTTGGGTAATGGAACGATTTTTGCATGTTTCCAATTCGAAGGAAACATAGAAGACATAATAATATTGTTTAAAAGGTAAGTGCCGTATGGGAGAATTAGAGGCATAAGTATTCTAATAAATTTGGGATGTAAGTTATCAGTTCCAACTGCGTTTGATTTTATTATTGAGCATGTAGACATTACATCAAATTGTGATATGCATGAGAAGCTAAAATAATTACAGTTGAATTCATTATCTGTATTTATTGCGGATGAGGAAAAATTATAAAAAGACGGATTTGTTGGGATCACAGGAGCATTAGTGAACGTTTTATTAAGCATATTTGCATCTACATTTAAGTCTATGTTGTTCAACTGCCTGCCAACACCTATTTCACGAATAGTATTCCAGGTTTGCCGAGAATCAATTGCAGTGCTGAAACGTGTGGAATAGTATTCAGTTTTAGCAAGTCTTATGCGTTTATTAACGTTTTTCCTAGCAGTTGTGTATTGCAGTTTCAGGTCAAAAGTTTTATACCTTTTCCACCTGGCATATGCTAAGTCCCTTTGATATATAGCTTGTTTTATAGTGTTTGAAAACCATGGTTTATATTTATGTGCTATTTTTTATGTTTGATTGGTACTGTTAAATTAAAAAGACATTGAATGTTGTGTTCTAAGAAGTAAGACTGTTCATCAATGGTTGGCATAAAGTAGATATTATTCCAGGCAATGTGTGATGAATATTCAGATAAACGGGTGAAATCAAGGCTGTTAAAATCACGGTAAGTGAAACTCTGCTCAAAAGCATGAATGACAAAGTTGTAATTTAAAAATATAAGGTCATGTTTGGAAAAACATGACGCAGATATCTGGTCATATAAATTAATGTTCGTAATACTAGACACGAAGAGCCAAATTCTTCTCTACAATAGACCTTGAATCTGGTTTTCACCAAATATTAATGCAACCAGAAGACGTTGAAAAAACTGCGTTTTCCGTAAACAACGGAAAGTATGAGTTCGTAAGGATGCCATTTGGTTTAAAAAATGGTCCTGGAATCTTCCAGAGAGCCATGGACGATATCTTACGAGAATTCATTGGCAAAATATGCCATGTCTACATGGACGATATTATCGTTTTCTCGGATAGTCTTGAAGCCCATATTGAGCACCTGCAAACTATAATTGAAACATTAAAAAATTCCCACATGAAAATATCCTTGGAGAAATCCAAGTTCTTTCAACAAGAAGTTGAGTTTTTGGGTTATATAGTAGCCCATAATGTCATTAAGACTAACCCAAACAAAATACAAACAATTTTAGAATACCCTAAACCAACAACACTTAGGCAATTAAGAAGCTTTTTGGGAATGACGGGGTACTACAGAAAATTTATATCAGGCTATGCAACAATTGCAAGACCTTTAACGAAATATTTAACCGCAGAGAACGGAAAGATCTTTCAGCACATGTCAAAGAAAACTGAAATAAAATTAGATAACGAAGCCATTGATGCCTCTGAGAAACTGAAAAATCTCTTAACAAATCAGGTCGAACTCACACAACCTGATTTTTCAAAGAAGTTTGTACTTACTACGGATGCCTCTAACGTTGCAATAGGAGCAGTGTTAACAAAAGAAGGCAAACCAATTACGTTCATTTCAAAAACACTAACTCCAACTGAATCAAATTATGCCACTAACGAAAAAGAGCTTTACGCTATCATTTGGTCATTAAAAACACTAAGAAACTATCTCTACGGTGTCAAAGATCTTGAAATTTATACTGACCACCAACCACTGTCCTTCGCTATTTCAACGCGCAATCCGAACCATAAAATAAAGAGATGGCGATCTTTTATCGAAGAGTTTTCACCAAAAATAATATAAAAGCCAGGAGTAAGTAATGTAGTGGCGGATGCTCTGTCTAGACAAGTTTTAAATTATATTTCTGACGATTCATCGGATACAGAAACACAACATTCCGCTGAGAGTAGCGAAAATAATCCTATACCCGAAACCGGCAAACCATTGAATGAATTCAAACAACAGATTTTGTTGTCAAAGAATAACTTTACCATCCATGAGTCAGTAACCAACTTTGGTCGGCCTCGCCATATAATCGAATATGATTCCAGAGAGAATCTTTTGACAATATTGAAGGAATTTTTACAACCAAGTCTGGTGACGGCTGTATATTGCACACCGGAGGACTTGTACGACTTTAAAGAAACAGTAAAAAATGTTTTTACTAACAAATTTGTTTACACAAAAATTTTTGCTGTCGACGTCACAAATACAGACGACCTAGAAATTATTATTTAACAGGTTCACAACAGGGCCCATAGAAATTGCAAGGAAAATTGCAGGCAAATATACAAGCAATATTATTGGCCAAAAATGGTAGACCATTTCAAGCAGTATATAAAACACTGCGAAAGCTGTAATAAATTAAAATACAACAGACATCCACAAAAAATAAAAATAGGAGAGGCTCCTATACCCGAAAGGGAAGGTGAATACCTGAACTTGGACATTTTCTATGCCCAAAACCAGAAATTCATTACGTGTATTGATTCTTATTCAAAATTTCTAGTAATTCAGCAGATTGATGATAAGTTGAATTTGGGTGAAAAAATATTGGAAGTCCTTCAAAGTTTTCCAAATGTAAAAAAAAATCACATTGGACAATGAACCGGGTTTTACGACAGCACAGTTTAAGTCACTGATGCAAAAGTTAAGAATAGAACTGTACTACTGTACACCAAGACATAGCTCCACAAATGGACAAGTAGAAAGAGTTCACTCCACTTTGGTAGAATTGGCAAGGTGCATTAAAAGCGAATATAATGTGCTGGATGACTCTGAGTGTTTTTATAGAGCAAGCCAGCAATACAATCAGTCATATCATTCAGTAACTGGAGAAAAACCGACCGATGTTTTCTTTAATAAAATTGCACATGCAAATTTAGTTAGTAAATTAAAAACTGCGCAAGCAAAGATGTTACAGAGAAGTAAGGACAGTACCGCAAGGACTTATCAACCGAATGATGTAATTTATGAGAAGATTATTGGACAGAGAAACAAACTTGCACCGCGTTTTAAAAGACAAAAAGTTAGGGAAGATTTAGGGGACAAAGTAAAGATACAGAATAATCCATAAAAGCAACATTAAGAATTGATTTATTTTAAATTTAAATTTTTAGGTTATGGTCAAATTGTTTATACTGCTTTTAGCAGTGTTCCAGGTTTGTAAACTGGAGATTCAAATATTGGATTATACTAACTCTCAGTTAGTACCAATTCATCTTGGTCAGGCTCGACTGCAAGAAGGAAATTTTAAATTGATACATACATTGGACTTAGCTAAGTATGAAGACTTCGTCGAATACCTTTCCTCAGAAATTAGGGATAAAATACATATGAATAGTCCAGCACTTCCATTTTTACTTCATGACATTAAACAAATAAAAGACCAGTTGAAAAGATTAAAACCTAAAAGAAAACGGTCGATCAATCTTATAGGAACGACATGGAAATGGATAGCTGGTACCCCAGACCATGAAGACCATCAAATAGTCTTAGATAAATTAAACGGACTACTGACCAACCATGAACTACAGAGAATCATTAACAAGGATACGATAGAAAAAATTAACATTTTGACTAACACTACAAATACAATATTAAAAACAGTTCAATCTTTAG
Source organism: Germaria angustata (assembly GCA_963681545.1). Classification (NCBI taxonomy): domain Eukaryota; kingdom Metazoa; phylum Arthropoda; class Insecta; order Diptera; family Tachinidae; genus Germaria; species Germaria angustata. The sequence goes on along the minus strand of OY813003.1, from coordinate 15,615,385 downwards.
AAGAAGTAAAAAATCTACAGAGGAAACTATAACAGGAAGAATGAAAATTAAGAAAAATGATAAGATTATAAAGCTAAGTACTGAAAACTATATCAAATGTAAGAATGAAATTTATGAAATAAGAGGAGAATGTAAACAAATTAATGATTTAAGTATCTGTAGTAAAAATAATTTATTAGATATAAGTAATACAAAATGTGTAACACAAATTTTGTCAAGCAAGAATCACAACTGTACTTTCGTAAGCAATCAGCATGTTCCTTCTGTGGAAGAAATCTATCCAGGGACAATTCTTTTAAACCAATTTAAAGGTTTCTTAAAAGTTGCGAAAACAACCCCTTGTGCATTATCAGGCACTTACATTATACAATTCCATAATGATACAATAGAAATAGATAATAGAACTTATATATCAAAAGAACTTACATCCTTCAAACCACTACCAGCTGTACTACAGCTCTCCGGAAATAAATTGAAGAAGTCCTTTCACTAGAAATGATTAAAGATCTTCAAATAAATAACATTGAACGAATTATTTCAATATCAACAAAAGGAAAATGGATGATTTCTATTAATTCAATAATTTTTATTATATTGCTTTCAAGCATAATTCTAATGTTCTATAAATTCAAACGAACTTCAAATTCAGACATAAGTATAACAAATGTCATTGGTGAAGAACAAAAGGTATCAAAAGATCCAAAGGTATCAGGTTGCGATAAAGCTTTTAAATACGAAATAAACCCCGAATTTCGCAGTGTTAATGATCTGCCAGTTCTTTGAACAATCGGGACAATTAATTTTTTGCAAAGGGGGGAGTTAAGGTGTTTGATTTATTTTTATTTTATTTTTGTTTTAATCATATCTATGTTCATACCATTCCCACCGTTTATGCTGACGACATGTCTAGCAAAAATAAAGGTGTTGGGTTTCGAAATATATTTTTTCATGCAAAATGCTTTTTGGACAAAATTCTAAAACTGAAAACAAGTACTTATAGTGAGCATTGCAATAGTTTTAGTTAGTCTTAAGTGTACCGTAAGATAAGGAAGTTAAATGAATAAAGAATAAACCAAAAATTAAAATTAATTTTTTTTAATAATTTTTTGAACAAACAATTTAATTTGTATACTTGAAAAAAGTTATATTACATCTAGTAATATCATTTTCTTATGATCGAGTAGTGATAAGAATATTTGTAACATATTTATATAGTAAATCATATGACGGTGAATTAACATACATATAAAAATTATTTCTTATGAATGTTTGACACTACATATAATTTCAGTCCCGTAGAGAAATTTTTCGTAAGTTTATTCCTATAAACTTCTGGTTAGCGCCAATGGAATACAGGCATATACTCAGCTAAGCCAACAACAAACAATAAAATGTTAAATAGCTATTTTTGAGATTATCTCGAATAACAAATTTGATAAATAATGTTTCGTTGAATTAAAAAGACATGCTGCTAGAATATATTCATAAATAAAATGGTACGAAGGAAATTGACACATAAGTACATATGTATGCAAATATTTACATTTATACATTTAAAAAAACAACGATTAACTTAGAGCCACATTTTGGGTTAGGGTTTAAACTTAGTTTCACGGTTTAATTAGCTAATCTGAAAATCTCATATAGTCCAGTATTAACTGAGTTTGAAATTTCTGGGTGGCAAATGTTAAATGTGCTATCGAAGCGAATTGGTTAGTTTTAGAGGAGAGGAACAGAAAGCTCGACATTTATATTGCGCATAAAGTGAATTATTTTCTTAAGTGCTAAAAAATAGAAATGTTTAGCAATATGGAATAAATGACTAATAATTTTTATTTGAATTGCTTCACAATCTTTTCTGTTTATGATACTTCAACAGATGTTCATATGTGTATATGCATGAGTACGTTATTCAATTAACCTTATGCATAATGGGTCTTCCAATAGAGACTTATAAATTTTGACAGTTGATGGCGGACATACTGTTGAAGCTACATCTGTCGAAATGGGCCCGTCATTTATTCAGTCTGTTTTGTCAAATCACCATGGACGGATACAGCGTTAAGCAACACATGTAAATGATAAAATTGTTTCATCAAAATAGGTGTTCTTTTTGGACAACGCTTCGCCCATTTTTGAGACAATACAAATCCATATGAGATCTAAGAGCGTCCAATGCTTTCTCGAAAAGTCTCAAGTCGCAGGCACATGCGAATAAACCACAAAGCACAGCGGCTCTTAAAGCTAACATGACCCATGCCATCGGTCAGATTCAGCCTGATTTATACGCCAGAGTCATGGAAAATTTGACATTTCGGATGCGTGACACCCAGCGAAACAGTGGCGGGCATTTGCGCAATGTTATATTCTATACATAATGGAATCCATAGAAAATTTAAATGAATAAAAATTTTAATGATATCTTACAGACACTTTTTATTTAAGTTTAAAGATACGAAGCGCTTAATAAAATACTCGTTATGATAATAACTATTTTTTCAATAAAACTGCAAATGTCTAAGGAAAAAGATAATTATCGTTAGCATAAAAAATACCCGAAAACATCAACGAATCGGAAACCTGAACACTTTCATTTTTACGTTGACTGCTTTAAAACGTGAAAAAACTGTAAGAACTCTAAAACGTGAACAATATTTTCCGAGTTTTTTCGTTTTATTTTTTGCATTCTTTTATAAATTTGCGAGTTGAAGCATACGTATACATGGTTAGGTTAGGTTGATTGGAGGGGTGTGATAGCCAATGTCATACGACATACACTTAAAAGCCAGTGTTGTGCGCTCCCTTTAATTATCAGACACAAACTGCCAGAGTTCTGCGGCAGAATTCGAACCTGCGACCTTCGCACTACGAGTCTAGTACACTACCTACTAGTCTACGAAGGTCAGTTACGAATACATACTTTCAACAAATATAGCCATATGTACTTATTTGTGTAGCTCTACTGATTTAGTTGCGCTGTGACAGCACTGTCAAAAAAAGATAAGGATATTTAGATGTACATATATTTCTTTTTTAATTTAATTTTGTGCACTACATGTGTATTGCTGGATTCATTCTTCTCTTATTATTTTACTTATTTATTTTTAGCAGCAGTTTTTGTTTAGTTCCTAAGACTAACCAAACTTGTAATTGTTTTCGCTTTTTTGGAAGTGAATATACTTACATACATACATATGTAAAATTTTTTATTTTTATGTGTGTACATACTCGTATGTAATACATTTATAAATATCTGATTTGTTTAAACTACTTATTCTACTTTAGTAAAGAGAATACGAGTAAATGCAAACATTTTCAATTTTTATCTCCGATTTTGATTTACATATACTTATGTTAGAAGTTAATATCTGGTAGCAAATCGCATCTAAAATTTTCACAATCGAAACAAAATTTGTAAACGTGAACATCCTTGGTAAAAATTAGTTCACGTTTCTATAAGTTCACTGTAGTTATGAAAAAAGGAAAATATTTACTTACATAACTGTTGTAAATGTTATATGGCTTATATGTTTAATTCTTTCTAAATTAAAAATGTTACAAACAATAGTCAATTAGTAAATTAATCTATTATTATTATTGCTTCAAAAAAATTTTTTATCCAAGTTATTCACTATTTCTGCTCATTCAGTTGATCTTTGTAATAAATAACTAAAAAAGAATAAAAAATTAAACTTACCCCAGAAACACTCTTTTGTAAACTTAACTGCGACGCTAAACGCTTTCCTTCTTTGCTGCCACAAATTTCCAATATCCGATCCCGACTTAAGGCAAATAGTTCCTCTGCATTGAGACCTTTAATACGATCAATTACTATAGCGGGAAATTCTTTGGCTCTTAACCAGGTCACAACTTCCTCTGGGCTAGACTTTTGATCAATATAAATTGTTAAAGTTTTATGGATGGCAATATCATTACGCCGCTCTCTTTGTCTCAAAACCTGTTTCAATTCGTCTTGCACCGTATAGCCGGAATATATTTGTGGTTGTGTTTCACATAAAATTTTCGTTTCAGTTAGAGTTGTTGAGGGCTTAGCGTAAATAACTTTATTTTTTGAGGAGAAAGATTATTTTTGTAAGAAAAAAAATCAGAACAAAAGCTCTGAATATAGAACAACTTATGTTTTATTTGTATTTTATTGTGCAACAACAGAAGTGCTTACATGTGCATACATATGTATACATACTATGTACATACATACATACGTACGTATATACACACATATACGTACATACTTACATAAACATAAAGTACATTTGAAATTCTTTTATTACCTACCTTTTTCGATTCATTTAAAATGTTTTTTGATATCTTACAAAAAATTACATAGATTTTCTTAGTTCTTATATACTAAAATAAAATTGTTTACTGGTAAAATTTTGGAGTTAGCAAAAATAATATGCATTCAGGTAATTTCTGTGAAGTGAATTCTTAAGAAATTTTTTGTGATGATTTCTAATAAAAGATTGTGTTGTTTTGCTATTAGAAAAAGTTTTGCTTAGACTGCCAATCGGCGTTGCCGTTGTGAGACTAAAGAGGCAAATTGTATCATTTTATATATATTTTTTTTAATTTGAGCTCCTCGCACCCAACTTGTAAAAAAATAAGAGTTATATTGCAAGAACTGTCACTGTACAACAAAATTTATTTAAAATTTTTACTTTATATTACAAATTTTATAAACAAATTTTACATTAATTTTCAAAGAAATAATAAATATACTACATACACATACTTATGTAAGTATGTACATCTTTCTCCCGGTTGAAATAAAAATCGCGCAAGCAAAATCGGTCAGCGTAAAAGAGGTGTATTTAGGCATTTCTTCACCACTGTCACAATTTAGAAATTTTACCGCAAAATATAGAAGTTTTTCAGGCGCCTATGAGGGGGAAAAGCCTTTCAAGTGTTAAAGGGAAATCTAGCGGTTTTTTAATAGTTTCAAGAGGTAAAAATTTAGTTTAGTTTAGAGATTTTTTACAAATGCAAAATTTTTTAATAGCCTACTTTCTTTGTTGGCGTGGTAATAAAAAATACAACCAAATATATGCTTTTGTATACACACATACATAAATATAAGTATGTATGTACATACCCAGCTAGCATTTGGAAGATTGTATGACGAGCGCGATCATTTCGCGATTCGTATTTTAATCAACACAGACGATTGTTGAAATAAAACTATCCTTTGCTCTTCCAGATGATGGTCTTGCGAGTCGTTGTGACGATTATTTCGCGAGTGAATGAAGTTTTTGTATTGTTTTACTCAAAAATCACAGCTTACGCTTTCTCGCGATCGTTTGACGAATTAACCGTTATGTTGAGAAATTTTACAAAGAACAATTGTTTTTGCTTTTGTTTAACAAGAGATTTTTGCTTCATTTCAAATCAGTTGCAGAGCATTCAACACGTGTCGAGACAAAAGTGTATTTTTATTTAGTTATTAATTAAAAAAAAGTATTACTATTTTGTTACTTAAAATTCTATAAAAATAAAAAATATATAATGCTATCGACTAAAGCAATAAGATTAAAAAGCAAACGAGATGAGCGATGATGTGGCTGCAAAATTGAGCTGGCGTGGGACAAACAGTAAGCCCAATTTCCAAGAATTTAGTATTCTTCGAGTTATAACAAGTAAGTACTTTTTTCATGCCCTTGCAGTTTCCTTATTTGTTTTTATTTTTAAAATGTCTGTCATTCAAAATAAAAGTCTTGTAACAACATTTTGTTCATGCTGGTGACCGACTCAGGAAGGGTGAACGATCACCCTAAAAACTTTATTTATTTGTGTGTTCCGCCATCTTTCTTTGTACGAACAAAGAAAGATGGCGGAACACACAAATAAATAAAGTTTTTAGTTTTTTTTTTAATTAATATATGTTTTTTTAAGTTTAATAATTGAATTGAATATGTTTACTTTTGAATTATAATATTTTAAGTTTAATAATGGAATTGAATATGTTTACTTTTGAATTATAATATTTCAATAAAAAAATGAACAATGCCGAACAATCCTTTTTATTTTAAAGCATTTAGGGATCAATTAAAGATCGTCGTAATATCAGTTGCAAGAACCTTCAGCGATTCTTTCTGACGCATCGCAGACGACTCGTTTAGGCGACTGTTTCAAGGCTCGTTTGAAGTAGCAATTAAAGCGTCTTACACGATTCTTTAACACGCATCGTAGACGATTCAAACGAAAGAGTCGCGGCACGGGCAGTTTCTCCCGCTGTACTGAACTTGCACGATCGGAATACAACATCGTCGACGATTTATTTAATCGCCCCGTCCGATCGCGGAAGCGTCATCTACGATTGAAAATGCTAGCATTGATTGAAAATATATATATTTATGTAAGCTCGTCTAAACATATACTTATGTACATACATACATACGAGTATTTATATGTATATGTATATATCAAATGGAACATTAATAACAAATCAAGTCTCATGCAGACAAGCACAGGCGAGTACGTACTTACATGTAAGCAAATGAGTTTTTATATTTTTTTGTCTGACTTGGGTTTTCTTACGTTGTTCTTTTCATGTTGTCAAATTACATTATTGGGAATATATACATACATACTTACATATGTATGTATGCATGTACTTATGTACATACATACATATCTAAAAATTTACATTCTTATATTTTGACTAGATCTGTTCATTTCTAAATTTTTTTAGTTGCTATTGGAAAATGTTTATGTCTGTATGTATTTATTTCAAAATTTTCCGGAGAGTGAAAAAAATTTATAACTACAAAATTTTCGCTTTTATACGACAAATTTTTTTTAAAAATTTCATGATTTTTAGGTTAAAAAAATCCACATACATACATTTTATGACAAAATAATTTCAAACATAGGGGCAACAATAAGAGAGATAGGCTGACTTCCTAAACGCATGTTGCTGTGTAAAAATACATTGCAACGTATTCCTAAATGCAACCCTTAAAATTTTTACAATGTACATATTTTGTTCCCATTTGCATCACTGTTGTAGTTAATACGCAAGAAAAAGCAAGAAAAGCATCCAAAAAAATTTAGATGCAAAATGAATACAACACGCGGTACAATGGCGACGCAGAAAGATGAGTAAACGGTTTTCTTATATATGTATTTCTATGTTCACTCAATTATTTTAATTTTTTATTAAAGTAAAAAATTGTTTTTGTGTGAACCATTTAATAATAATAATAACAGAAGTTTCTAAAAAATTACAATAAATTAGCTTAGTAAAAAAATTTAGTGCATCAATTGTTTGCACAAAGCCTTGTTTTTGGTATCCTTTTTGATACCCGTGTTTCTTTTTGCAATTAAATATGCTCTTCTGCCATTATTCGCTTTATTATGAATGATATAATGCATATACATAAATGTTCTTAAGCGATGTAACGGATGCAAACCATCAGTATGCAAAGTATTAAAAAAGCATATACACAATGCATCAACTTGGTATTAATACTGTATTGAAGTTTAGGAAGTCAGTTTGTTCTAATGTGTTCAAATCCAACTGTGCAGAATAATATACTTACACAGTATGTATGTACCTTGGGGAAATCTTCACTAAACGATGGAATTGTAAGCGGTATAAACTTCTTTGAAATTTTTTATAAACAAAATAAGTGGTTGTATGCAAAAGAATATAGTTGTCTTATATTTAAAAGCTACAACAAAAGAAAAAGATGTACATACATACATATGTATACATATGTATGTATGTATGTATGTAAGTATCATAGATGAACAAAGGGATAGTGCTTCCTTACATACAATTTTTTCTGCTAGTTACTTTTTTCTATTTGAGAAATTGGGAGAGTAATCTTCTACATTTTCCTACTATCTCCTTACAAGTTTTTGATGGAAATTTCAAGCAATTTTTATTATTTTTTTTTTTTTCAAAATAAAATAAAATTTAGTATTATATGGCACACAAGCTTTTTTTTGATTGTCTGTTTTTGACATTAGTTGCAACTGAGAGTGCATGTTATGTATTGCACTCCATGTTCTGTAATGCACTCATGAACTTAACACTTGTTTTTAAAACAGGGATAGGCAAAATCTTAAATCTCCATTCCCTTATAAAAATTTTGTTAGTATTTCCTCAGGTTAATTTCATATGAATTTCTGGGGATCTCACTTTTTGCATATGGCAACGCTAATTTCTAACAACAAGCGTAACACGTCCATCGTGTTTTAGTGCTCGAGTGAGACTGATTTATGCTTTTTATTTCTCTGCAATACGTGTGCACATGTACACGATGTAAGAGCGTAAGCAATGGCGCGGCGCCCTTGTTTTGCCTATCCCTGGTTTATATGTATTTTTGCCTATCCCTGTTTTAAAACCATAAAGCAAATGTTTGTACTCAATTACGCAAAATTTTTGAAGTACTGTAGAAATAAGCCATAAATTAAAAAAGTAAAAGTAAAAACAAGTGATATTTTGAGGGCCAGTCTTTGGGTTTGAAATCAGAAATTAACTTTAATTCACGCACTTACTTTTTGAGTTGTCATTTATTTACTATTATTTGCTAGTTTAAGCGGCCAATTTTTGTGGTTTAATCTTTGATCAAAATTATCACATACACACACATCTACATATGTATGTACATACTAATGTAAGTATATGTACATATGAACAACCGTTGAAATGAGAATTTTAAGATAAGGAAAAAAATTGATTTAGTGACGAAGATTTTAGCGATTCCAACGTTGGTAGAAAAAGCATTGTCAGCCTATTGTAAGCCAATAATATTGTTAGATATCTGCCAATCGTGAAAACACTCTTCTTTGCTATTGCCAGGTAATTGTCAGACGTTGTAAGTTCATTTTTTATTGGTAGGTGTGCTTAAAGTAATGCACCTGACAATGGAATCATTGTCAGATAAATATTTCTGCTGGCAACACTGCGCGCGCATAAACGTAAATTTAATGTTTTAAATTTTCTGGCAATGCCGAAAAACAAATTTGTTGTACAATAATCTAACAACCGTGTGAACTGACAATTTTTATTGGTAGGTAAATTTATTGCCAGACAGTTGTCTGACAATGAAATTGTAAGCTTTTCTTAAAATCGTCTGAACTAACAATGTACCTTTTTGT